>DWON01008487.1:0-12097 GCA_018251015.1 Phocides pigmalion okeechobee | reverse complement strand
TTTAGAAAACTTCGATAGCGTGATTCAGGATCGTGTTGCGCCATCTCTTGTCGAGTAGCGGAAAGTCGCCACATACTTATTTTCTATTACCTTGCAACAAAAAGAATTACCATCAATTTATTACAGTATTATGTTTTAGGGTTGACAAGTTTGAAAGTAAAAGAGGAGTGTTTAAGTTTGAAGATTGTCTTTATGTGTATGTTTGTTTATTTGTGTGTTTGTGTATTTGTCTGTGATTTAATAAATCGAAGCAGAAGCAATTCGGAACAATTTAAATGTGGTTTTCTTAAAGGTTTTGTTGGAGCTACCGAAGCCTTATGAAAATATGGTTAGTTGCTTGGAAATGACGAGCTGCTTTTTAAGACGATATAGGCTTTTATTGCACAAATATTTATTATATTCTCGCTGGACTAACGAATGATAATAAATAGCCTTGATTTGATCTTATAACTAGGACTTCCCAACTCCTAGAAAACCTCTAAGGGTTTTACTTTATATTGTCTTATGATATTGTTCTCAAAATGTCAAATTCGATAAGTAAAATAAAGCTAAATAATGATGCTCCCCACAATCATAGCCCCAAAGTAGGTTCCCCCCGCCTTGTGGTACCCCTACAAAGACAGGCACAAACATCCAGACCCATAAGAGAATCCAAAGCTTTACGTGGCGGACCGGTATGGTGATCGCTACGTCATGTGGTTCATCAAGAAATTGAACATACTGTTAATTTGTGATATTGCATTTTGACTTTCTGTGAATCGGTCATATTGCGAATTTGACATACTGCGAGTTGAACCTTTTGCGACTTTTGGATATTTTATTTATTTATTTAGACATAGATGCCTAAACAGTCACATGCAATTCTGGTGTGAGGTTATGAGTCTAAAAAAGGTTTTGGTTAATGTTCGAGGAGAAAAACGTCATAAGTAAATAAACTTTATAATCATAATACTATAGTGGCGACATCTCGCCGTATTTACGC
The DNA here is from genome assembly GCA_018251015.1 of Phocides pigmalion okeechobee. Lineage (NCBI taxonomy): Eukaryota > Metazoa > Arthropoda > Insecta > Lepidoptera > Hesperiidae > Phocides > Phocides pigmalion. Next base: position 11,115 of record DWON01008487.1, on the reverse strand, counting down.
ACATCTATTATTAACTGTGTTGAGTATGTGCGACGATCGGTCCAATATTTGTATTGTATATTATTCTAGACAGTATCACGCTAGATGTCGCTAAACATTACATTGATTAAATCCCATTAACTTTTTTGATACCAAGATGAAACCTAAAACAAATATGATGTTACTCTATTAATGGATATACATACAAGCATTCACGCAAAATAAAAGCACGCACGTATGCATGCACGCCCGTATGCATGCACACACGTATGCATGCACGCCCGTATGCATGCACACACGTATGCATGCACGCACATACGCATGCAGGCACATATACATGCACGCACGTATGCATGCACGCACGTATGCATGCACGTATGCACGCACGTACGCATGCAGGCACGGTATTTCGGTAACTCATGGTATTTCGGTTGGAGAGATACAGTTGCCTTGATACACGCATGCACACACGCACGGCTAGTAAGTGGTCAATTTACTCTGCCTTCATGATGCGTCATGAAGCAACACTTGTGTTTCGGTTGGAAAATGCTGTTGCCGGCTACACTTTGAAGCAAGTCTATCTTAGTTCACAGAGATACCAACGCACCTCAAATGGTACTTATGTCCTGGTTAAAGTCGTATATGCATGTCCAAGAGCGATGACTTCAACTGGCCTGCATCAGTCTACTCGGCTCCTCTCCTCACATAGAAGATAAACATATTTTTTACACAGGATATTAGCACAGATAGTACCTAAGTATATTTATTTTCATAGATTAGGAAATTTATAACTTAATTTTATTAGCGATCGTAAATGATAAAATACTTTCATATCGATTATGAAATAAAACAGAATGACACTATTTCGTAATCGCATTTTTGTACTTTACAATTAATTTTGACTTTTACATACTTTGAAGCTTTGTACTATAACTTTAATTGTGTGTAATTAAGAGATTTATTCCTACTACTAAATTAACTTCTATTTTAAAAATAATTAAGTATCAAAAATTCCGTAAAACAAGAAAACAAAATGACAAAAAACCCTAAAAGGTACCATTAATTTAATTGAAAAGATGTGTCTACAAAGCGATTAACGGTATCATTTCTTTAATATTTGTCATCAACGTGAAACTATCATATTAAACATCAATATCAAATCTCAATATTTGACATCGACATCGAAGAGAATGAAAATATTATCTGAGATCAAAAAGATCCTGAAAAAGACGGTCGAAGCGCCAATCGCAACACAAAAATTGCCTAGAGCGGATTATGAAGGCAACGGTCGTAAATCGCCTTCGAACTATACACATACTTCTATAATCTATTTCACAATATAAGGCAACACTGATACGTCATATACATCTTCTCTAAATATTATAAAACTCCCCCGTCGCGTCTATCTGTCTGTCTGTTCGTAATAAACTCAAAAAGTGTTGGAATGAGGTTCTCACAGTTTTCAACAACAGGTAGAGTGATTCGTGAGGAAGGTTTTCGTGTAAAATAAGTATTTTTTTTGTAAATTGTGCGAGAAACATAATAGTTAAATTCAATGTAGTAATTCAGTCGTCGTTCGAAATAGATGTTTCTAACTGTTAGTTTTTTCAACTACTACTTAGGTAATAACCGGATGCATGTTTGTAAGAAAATTATTGTAAGTAAATAAAAAGTCTATTACTTGAGCGAAGCTGGGCCGGGTCACTAGTTTTTTTATGACATGCGAAACGATTCTTAACTAGTAGATAGCCAACTTGGGTGTTTCCGTTTTCTTACTGATAGTTGAAGTGCTGTTAATCGGATGATCATTCGTCATGATATTATGTCTAAGATATGTTTACCATTCATGGTAAATTGATCATTAAAAATGTATTGCATTTCATTATGTAATTAATTAAAATTCAATTATTTATTTTATAAGATGCTAATGATTTAAATTAATACTCTAATTTAAATTTTTATTTTTATTTAACCATACCTACATCAAATAGAAATAAAATTATACTGTTGTAATTGTCAATGATCCGTCATTGCTATTACGTTTCCTTATCTTTAAGGCGTCATTAAATAAAAGATAAACAGTCGTGAGTCACTCAATTACGTATGTATATCTCATATAAAATGTGTCGTTTCATCCCACTTTTCTGTATTTTTCATGAATTGACAGGTATGCGACAGTTGACTCATGATCATTGACTGTTTACTATCCAACTTCTGGTAACAGGTTTCCTATTAAACCATGTCCCCCATTACTAGTTACCCAGTAACCAAGATTACCAGTTATCAGTTTAGGCCAAAATTCGCGGCTCTGGTCAAATGGAATCAGATTTACTTCATGTACCATTGTGACCATTATGTTAAATCAGAGTAAATGGAATGGAATGGAAAGGAAAAAAAAAGCTTTCAATATTCAGGGTTTCCTGAGTCGTGGAGACAAAGAGGAATACACTCAGACCCAGAAGAGAAATCTAAAGTTATCATTTACATGACCATCCGGTTGGGAATCGAACCGGGAACCCTTAGTTTATCTTTAAACTTTATTTGAAGTTGAACGTAGATGTCCGTGGCCTGCAGATACCAGTTAAATCGGATGGCCTGCACGCTCGTTTGCTTTTCCAAAAAGCCTGTCTGTCGTTTCTTAAAAAATGCTACAATTTAATTGAAATGAATCGTCACTTTTCCATTATACATATAAATACACACTTATAAATAGTGATTACATTACTCACGACTGCTTATCTTTTAATGACGCGTAAAAGATAAAGATAGAGCAACAATGACGGATCAATGACAATGTCAAAAAATTCCGTAAACAATCCATTTTGATAATCTAAAATCTCTCATTGTTGATATTACTAAAATAGATTTTTTGGCATATGTTTTTTTCTAAAGTATTGCTCAATGTTGCTGCATACTATAATTAATATAGTAACCAAGTAATATTGAGGGCTAGTTTCGTATGTAATTCGTCTTCCGTTGGTAACTTCAGTGATATAATTAAAACGGATTCCTTTAGTAATATAATTAAAACTTATTCATAAAATAATATTTACCAAAATAAATACATCGATACGTTGGCCCCTTCTCGCCTCGGCGGCGGACAAGACGAGTGACAAGACGGCTGGTTTATAATCTCGCGCAGAGAAATGCGATTGCTATCCAGAGCGGGAATGTAGCTAGTGTTCTTGGATCCATGCCGCATGGGCACGGACTCCCTTAAGTTTGTTTAGGTTAGGTTTTTATTGTAATTAGTTTTAAGATTTTCATCATTGTAAATATGGTAATAAAAATAAATATATATACATATGCATTGTTTACTTTTTTGTAATAAAAAAGGAGACAAAATATTAGTGAACCTTATTAACGATAATAATAAATAAACTAAAACTAAGAAAGAAAAATGTTAATGCATAAAAATAAATAAGCAAAGAAACAATGAGGAACAAATAATATGAACAATAAAATAAAATAAATCGGACAACAAGAATTATTAATTAACAGTCAAGGTTAAGATTTTAATTCGGTTTAAGGTTTTATCAAATAATCAGGGGGACGGACGGCTAGGCATACTGTTGTTCATTTTGTGACTGTATTTCCATTTTCAATTTTCATTAAATTCAGCATTTTTAACAATTTTATAGAACTAGACTGTAGTCAAAAGTGAGATTTGGTTTATTTTTAATTTAAATCGTGTTGTGTTCAGTAAAAACGCCTAAAACTAGTTTTTAAATAATTACGTTATATAATTACAAACTAATATCGTAGTTGAATGAATACATTTAACAATACCACGTCCACACGATCAACGATTTTCAGTTTCCGATATTTTGAATCAGTTGCAATGCAAAAAAATATTGTAAGTTATGTCAAAGCTTCATACGAATCTTAATATATTTGAAAAGTACTCGTGAAAGTATCGATATCATAAGTACTTTGCAAATTGTCTCAGCCATGTGCTCGGGTCTCTATCGCTACCACATAAAGATTGTAAAATGTTAACTTATTTTTTACTACCATTAATTGTTAATGTAACTGAACTAAAGATTAACTAAACTATTTTTCAGTACACAATATTTCATACTTTTATATGGAAATATTCTTAAATGTTTATGTTCTTCTTAACTTATAAGTATAAAAACAGAATTAAAATCAATAAACATTAATTGAACTACACTACGTAACTTTTTTTAAATAAGAAATATTCTTCAACTCTTTCAGTCTATTATTCCCATCCATCAGCGTTTACGCGTTCACTGCTGGACATTGGCCTCCCCCAGTTGCCGCCACTCTGACTGATCTAAACCAAATAAAACAACCAAAATTGTTTACTACACAGTATCACTAGTAATACGTTTATATTTAGGAAATACTTTTCAAATCTTTCCATATATTCTATGTATCACAGGTTTGTGTAAAAACAATCAGTACACGTAGACGTTAACTATCTAAACAAAAACGTTTTGGACTACACAGTATCGCCATCGTAACACTGAAAATATTCTTCAAATTATTCCGTCTATTATTATTACCAGAAATAAGTATAAAACAAAAAGCAAATTAGTAAACATACACATTAATTAAACTACATTAAACCTTGTGGGCAACATCATCACAATCTTAACACGTTTATACTTAGAAATATTCTTCAGCGTTTCCAAAAAAATATTCTCCAGTCTTATTAGTATCACTGATTATTATAAAATCAGATTTAAATCAGTAAATGATCACTGCGAGTTTGTACATGAAACTAGTTCGTAAACGCGCTCCGAGACTGCTAAGATAACCTCGTGTTATCAGGCGTTGTTTCGACTTAACCCTGTTTCGCTGTGGGTGGTCTCTTGTACCCAAGCATTTATTTTATTGTGTATAAGTGACTGAAAAATTAAAGTTTATATATACCATTTCTCTGCCGATCTGTCTATTTATATAAATCTATTTGACGTTGGACGTAGATGTCCATGGGTCCTGTCCATTAAATATAAGACGACCTGCGTTTTCTAACTTGACAACATAAAAAATAAAGTGTGTGTGTTTATTATTCTACATACAAGTGAAGTGAAACTTTTTCATGTTATATTAGTTATTTTAATGTATATTTTTTCATTATTTAAAAAAATAATTCATGTCTGCTAAATTCTTTTTCATAATAATTAAATGATGGTCATTTTTAATAAATTAATTTACATTTACTAATACTTACACCAAAAATGAGGTTAACATAAAAATAATACCAAAATTACAATCACGTGATGATTTTTCAAAACAATAAAAAAGTCCCTTCTCAATAAACACGCATGGCGTTGTGATAGTCCAGTGACAGAAAGTGTGACGATTTTTTCAAGATGGCGTCGGAAATTGTGGAAATGTTTTTGAACATTGTTATAATTATTCTAATAATTTTCTTCAGTATGTCAATCAAGAAGTTTCAGTTCAAATACACTTTTTGACGTTCAGTTCCTCGTCATGTCGTTGACTATTGTTGGAAATATAATATACTTGGCATGCGGGGTACCCACTTGGTCGTCCATTGTAATGCCCCACAACACGATAATTAACAACAGCGCGTTAATTATTTATACGAGGTTACCAACAATGCTTCAGAAACTGCCTTCAAATAATTGCTGTGTAACCCTTTGTTTTGATAACTTATTTATTTAAGGTCTGGAGTATTATTTCTACTTGGCTCCAAATGTTGACTTTGCAATGGTATAGTTTGCAAGAAGTTTATTGTCCCAATTTGCATATTCATAGTTTATGTGCGTTAGAAAATTTGACTAAGTTTCAGGATAATTGCAATGTTGAATTTGAATTTTCGTTTTATCAAACATTTTTAGCAAATGGTAAAGTTAATTAATTTATATTTACGGATGTAAAGTTAAGTAAATCGCAAACGAGCAAGCACGGAACCTGATACTATCTGTGATATTTCATTATATTAAACATTGTTAGGAAATGGCAAACATAATTTTATTTTATATCCTGAAATTACCCAAAATGACCCCTTTTTGTAAGAATAGTAAACACAGGTCACTTGGCGTTAAGTAGTCGCTGCAGATCACATAATCCACATATCACGTCAAAAAGGACTGAAGTGTTATCTGATATCGGATGTAGATTCGTAAAGCTTGTTGTAAAGCTTGTTATTCCTGAGAACTATGATGGTCGCCTCGATTCAAATGTAGACGACAAACACATCTCACTAACCAAAATAGTTGTCTCACGGCAGATCCTAGAAGTTTTATCTAAGACTGTATGTAGATGCGTTGCTACTGAGGACCGTGTAACCGACAACCGTACCACACCACCGAAACACAAAAGTTTTACAGAGAATTCTATTAACTGTAAATTTGCATTGTTGATCCTATCATTCATTTTAAACCGACAATGCATGTACATACATATCTATACTATATTTACCTGTTTATATAAATGCCTATGTAATAAGTTTCTCAGGAGACAGGGGTCTTACTTGAAGGTAATCATAGATTGCAAGGCTTCATGGCTAAGTTGTAATGCTTACGTAAGCATTCTAAAAGTATCTGATTCAACTTCTGAATCAGAATACATCGGAACTACATAGCTTTGACAAGGAATTCGGTGGCAATACTTCAATCGATTCACAAAGACTGACTGACTCTTGCCAATTAATTTTCTTTCGCGTGCAACTGAATCATTTTGTAAGCCAAAACAATACAAAGGCATGGGTATTCGGAAATGCCAGATGTATGTAGTTTCTTCTTACTTTTCATGGTAATGTGCCAGAAAAGCTAATTTTCTGGTGCCTACATTTTAATGATCATGATGAATCATTTGTGGAATGTTCGTGTCAAATACAAAATTATTTTTTTTATTAAAAGTATATTATTAGATTATGGACTACTTTAGGTGGTTATTATTAAATTAAAGAGATTACACCTATAGAAACAATTACTCCACCATTAATAATTATTGTTGCCACTGTAGCTTGGGACCAAAATAAAGTTACGATATCTCCCGTCGTTAAAACGACTACAAGGAGTTCAGACAACGATCGGGAGTGGTAAGAGTTGGATCTCGAGTCATTTCAACGTGGCGATCTCGGGAAGGACGTCTATGTGAGAAGTGAGATGTGGGATCAACATCGAAGTAGGCTAAGACCGATACCTGGAGAGCCGGGGAATTTTCCCCGAGATGTGCCCAATTGAGGTGTCGTGCTAACACATCATCACACACAAAGTTGCGATCTTTACGAGATCCTGGTGTTTTCAACAAGCACAGATGAAAATGAGGAATAGACGTTTTTAGGGGGTGGAATTCTCACGTAACCCGCAATTATCCCCACGATATCGTGTACCTTTGAAGGTTTTTCCCCCAGAGGCAAAAAATGTCATTATTTGTATGTAGCGTTACAAAAATAACAATTTTGCTTTGATACTTTTCATATATATATAGTTAATTACGTATGTATTGAACCAGTTCGCGGATAAGTCTAGGAGACTTTTGCGAAACTATCGTCATTGTTTTAACCTTCAAAGAGGTATTTAATCAATGCAAAACACAAGTGTCTCGTACTAGAGAAAAGTACATGCATCAGTACAATCTAGTACATATATATTTATAGTAGTATAATAAAAATTACAAGTTATTCTGACAATTTTGAAACGATCGAAATTTAAGATTTGAAGATGATTTTTTTGTCAGTGATTTATTTAAGCTGCGATATTGTCATTAAAATTAAACCAAAATCAGTAGTGTCACTAGCCGGTCAACTATTTAAGCACTGACCAAGTCTGAAGTAAGTAAAATTATTGAAAGCTTTGGATGAGGTTTCTGTTGTTGAAGAATGTTAAGTGTTAGATATGAACAGAATTCGAAAACGGGTCAATCATTAAAGAACTGACCATTCGCGGTGATGCTTAATAATAATTTTAGCAATATTCATTCATATTTGGCTATATGCAGCGTAGCTACAGTGAAATTGGATTACTGTGGCCAATTGTCAACAAAAGCTCGTCATACTGTTGTTAGTATAAATATGCACGAATCATTCGCTGGTCTTGTGCGCACCGAAACTGTATCTGGCTTGCGTCCAGCGCGCTGCGTGCGTTTTTGCTATAATTCAATGACTATTTTTATAATTGTGCACGCTGATGTGTGTGCCCGATACACAGAATTTGTTTACATTTTTTGAGTGTTTTTTTAAAGCGCCAAATTTATTTCGTTTCGCTAATTGGAGCGCTGAATTAAACTAAAATGCAAGGTTATAATTGTAGCACTTATTTCATCATTTCTATTTTAACTAAATAAATAATTAATTATTTTAGCATTTTACATTTTCCTTTTAAGTTTCAATTTCAATCATTTGATCATAAAATTGTTAATATCTATTGGTTTTCTAATACATGATGAAGGGATTGCATAACCCCTTTGCTACTTCTAGTTATTTCTGACGCAAAAAATAATTTACTGAAATCGAAAAGTAAACCTACATTAAAATGTAGAGTAGTCAACATCATTATAATTTTTGTAGAAAAATTATGTCAAGTATTGTAGTTTTTTTTTTATTTTTGTCACGTTTAATACGTGAAGGTGTTAAATGTTTCGGTGCGGTCGAAAGGACCGGCGCGGCGTTCGCACGGTGTGATAAACAATGGAAGTGTGACAGCCGGCCGCGGCGCTATCGTGTTCTCCGGAGGCTGGGTAAGCTCGCGGCTCGCGGCGGCAGTGCCGCAGGCGCGCGCGCACCGACAGCATGTGCCCCGCGCCACCACCGCGATGTACATAGAACCGGCCGCGTTCCGAGCGCCTAGCGCCGACTCCCTCGCCCCCACCGAACCGCCGCCCGTTTGGACGCAGTGCTTACCCTCGCCCTTATTCGCAGGCAAAAAGGCACCCCTCAAGACCTTCGAAGAAGTCCAACCCCTGCTCCAGCAGGGCCGAAAGCGCGAGCTCAAGCTCCTCATCAGAGAGAATTCCTGGCCGATCAACAGCCCCGTCCGAGCCGCCCTCTGGCCGGCCCTCTGCCGCCAACACCAACATGGCAAGTCCATGCTCGACGGATTCTACTGGGACATGGTTACGCAGGTCAGTGTACTCACATTATGCAACTCCATTTGACGATTTTGCAAGGTGAACAACTCTCGCTCGAGTGGTATAAAATTTTTATGCCGCCTCGATAACAGAGCCTTATCTCGTGAAATCGCGCACTTAACTTTCCCAAGGTCATGTCTATTTACTTTGCCCTGAGCCGCCTCCCAAATATTTAGTAAGTTATCGTTCTCTGAGATAAAAACACGCTGCAAACAAGGCTAACTATATGTGGTTAATGCATTATGTGGAATAATGACAAGTAATTCAAATAAATGGAACTAGTAAGCCGGGGTGGGTTTTTACACGAGAAATAAACTTCACAAATTTCCTTTATTACTTTGTTTTTGCCAATACTCGGTTTTAGTGGTAAATGAGTGTAGTGGTGGGAGTTTTCGAAGTTTGACTGCGGATGCATCATTGTCATCTTATTTTTGGTTTACGACAGCAGTTTCAAAAGTACAATAAAGCGGGTATATGTCATGAGAATTAGTAGTAGTCTTTGGGGGTAGCAATGCGTCAAGAACAGACCTCATGTAGGACGCTCATTTCCATCACGGTTTGGGATAGGTATCCATAGATCGCAGTGATTTTACTTAAGATAAATTTCACATTCCTTCAAGATCAAAATTTAAATATTGTTATCAAAAGAGTTCTTTTTGAACGTCAATAAACTACAACCGACTCGTAAGGTGTTTCGTTTTGGAGATGGCACGTCAGAGAGTTCTCTGTCACCATATAAACAACACAGATGGTGACTACGTGATCGGCAACTTAAAAAGAAATCACGAATTGTATATTGAATATACTGTGTGTAGTTAAACGTGTACTCATGGAGGATATTTCGTGACCATCAAATTTACTTAAACATTCGAATTTATATCTTACATTGATCTAATGTGTTTATTTTTTCGAACGGAATTTTCCATAACACGCGCAAAAAACACAGTTTTGTGAACATGATGATTGAGAAACGCAAATGGGTTTGAAAAGCTTTTAGCGTAGTAGTAAGGTGCTTTAAAGCTTTCAGCAAAGAACGTAGGTGCTTTACGCATTAGTACAATACTATTTTTATTGTACGTTTAATTGTTGTTATCAATTTGAGCAATGATATTTGATGGCAAAAAATACTTTTAAATCACAGTTATGATAATCTATTTATTTGAAGTAAACGGCATAATTTTATACAGTTTTGTTAAGGTCTGTTAGAGTCCCTAAGGTTGCCTTTACTACTTTTTATTACTTTCTTATCTTTTTTTTGATAATATAAAGTCGTCAAAATTTAACCACTGAACTAAGAAAAAAGAAAGTATAATAAATCCAAAAAAGGAATTGATACTTTGTTTAAAAAATAACATTTTTTTCTATCTGGCTTGATACAACAATGGCTATTAAAAATACATTATGCAAAAAAAATCAATAACAAACATCACTCACTTAAACAACATAGATACTTACACCTAAAATAAAAAGTGAAATAAAAAAAACTAATAGCACATGGGTATTTATTACATCTATAGACAGATAGAATACCATAATTTTGAAATAAGTGTTAATTTTGGTCTAGATTATTGGTACAATTTTCGCTATATCTATAGAGGGACGTGTTGCGTGACTGTCGGCGTGTAGTCTGTCGTTAGTCCTTGCGTACGACATCAACGTGCGCTCGCGTCACTGCGCGATACATATCGTTATCTTGATAGGAAAATGGCCAATACAAAATGTAAAATAATTTAATAATCGAATATTCAATTGTGCACTTCTTTGCACGATGCAGAACGGTGAGTTTTGTATGAGAATTATATAAATCGTAATGAAAAAATTTAAAATTAAACTCTTAAGCCAAATTAAAATTTTGATTTTATCTTTATACTTAACAAGTCGATTTATTTACCGGTAGGTGCTGGGAGGCTAAAAATTTGAGCTTATAGTTTGGATTTGCGAGGAGATAGATTTTTAACCAAAAATATATGTTAAGGTTTTTTACTTTATAATACACTGAACCGCAAAGAAAAAGGGTCGGTTATGAAATCGACGATATCTTCTTAAATACTTCACCAAGCTTTATGA
>DWON01008486.1:0-12098 GCA_018251015.1 Phocides pigmalion okeechobee | reverse complement strand
GGGCCTTTATTAAAGTAATAGAATCCATAAAAATGTTGTTACAATGTTTGTCTGTATGTTTGTGCACGTTAATCTCAGAAACGGCTTTGCAATAACCTTTACTTATTCCATGGTCCTGTTATTTCAATCAATCCATAAATCAAAACAAAATATGTAAATTAAAACTTACAAAAATATAAGCTGTTTTTAACAGTCGACTCTATGTGACTTTGCTGCTATAGTAGAAAACTTTACAATTGGACTGTCGACAGCTATACGTCGAATTACATGTACTTAAATCGTGCAGTAGAATAGAGTTTTCTCATAGGCATGTTTTTAAGCAGTCATCTTGAAAAACCTGGTTAATAAAACTTATCCACTCATCTGTACGAGAAAATCCTCGTATTGTTCGTGCACTCCCTTAAAATACCTCTTCACACCTCTTTAAACAGATCGCGGAGGGATCAGATGGCTCCATGTCACCGTGAGGCTAATCTAATAACTGCCCTTCGCCCTCCGGAGGGGCGTTAGAGGTCGTGGGGTGATTAGCGTGTGTTATTACCCATTACGATCTGGATTTAATTACGTGAATATATTTTGCAAAGAATATATTTTTAGGTAATAGAAATCAAGAAACAAGCAATTCAATTCAAAGTAAATAGCCACCGCCGCCCGGACACACCTGTAATCAAACACACAGAACAGGAGTCTTGTTTGAAGTCGGTCATAGATACGTTTCTACTCATGATCTGAGGACTAAGATGGTCGCCTCATAAGTCAGTGAGGAGGCAACTAGTCCTTCTCACCTGAACGCAATTGAATAAAATTACGAGTAGATTTGAATGTAAAGTGCACCTCCCGGTCGAAACATACGGGTTCTGTCACCTTGAAACCAAAATATACAACTTAAGTATTAAGAATTTTAAAAGATGGTAAATTTAAAAAAGGAAAGATGAAATTTAAAAGGTGGTAGAGCCGTTAGAGCTTGCCCGGAGCGGCACCATCGCCACTCTCATAACCCGTCGTAAAGCAACATGTTTTTCATCTATTGTGCTTCGGTTGGGGTGGTTGCTGGATAGTAGGAACGCATCCGCGTCCATCCTTAAATAGAACTTCTGTCCTATTTGAGATTGGACGTGTCTGTCCATGGGCTGCAGTGACCACTTAACATCAGTTGGCCTATATGCCCGTTTATTACTCTTTAACAATAAAAAAGTTATTTATATGTTACTGAAATGTGAAAATGAGCCTTTTTTATGTAATTAGTCTGGCTACTCAACGAACTACTGTTGCGAGCGTTTTGGAAGTTCATTCAAACATTTTGTTAAAGCTTACTTATATTTAGCATTATTTATTTTAAAAGAATTCCACGTTATTTTAAGGTTTCTTTTAATAACACATTTCTAAAGATATTATTATTTAATTTTAATTTAATTTTGTATAAATATGTAATATAATTCGAACGTAACATGATCACACAATCTAAGCTACGACGTGGCCGCCGCCCGCCCTCCGCCCTCCGCCCTCGCGCGGCGACACACGTAGCAAGCTTATCACCTATGAGGTAATCAGGCGAATTGGTAAGGGTGGTTTTCTATAGAATACTATTCTAAAAGGTGCCAACAGAAAGTGTTGAACCAATGATCAATTTTATATACCCTTTTCAATTTTATAATTGGATTAAAATCTTCCAGTACAATGAAATGCAGCAAACCAGTGCTGTTTTTAACACTTCTACACACGCAAGGAAAACATGGACCTTATATTAGTACAAAGCATCGGATACATGACATGCATGAAATAATTTATTATTATTTATTATTAAAAGAACAAGATGAGACCCAGGCATCAAAACATAAATCATTTTAGAATTCTAAAATGTGTATACATCTTCCCTATATAGCGTAAGTAAACACTAAGATAGAAGTTTTTGAAATTCAATACGTAACTTAAGGTACATAACGTAACAATCAAACGTAACGTATTCCTAACACCTAAAGGAATAATATAATAGATGAACGTTTGACTTACTGGTTATTCTTGTAGGTTTGCTGTTAATATAGCTACATATGGGGAAAATAGTTCTGCATGGTATATTGGCCAGTATCTTACATGAAACTAGCGACCTTCGGTCGGTTAATATTTTATATTACTAAGATTTCTTTCATACCTGGGTCCAGTCATAACCTAGTTCCAAAAACGAACAATTACAAACATCTATTTTATACGACGACTGAATTACCTACTATATTGAATTCAACTATTTAATTTCTAAAAAAAACTTAACTTCTTATAAGTGCTATAGTACCAAAACCTTCCACAATAATTACTTTACCAGTTGTTAAAAACTGTGAGAAAATCCGTCTAGCACTTTTTTTGGTTAATACGAACAAACAGATAGTAAGATGCAAATAGGGACTTTGTTTTATAATAATGAGAGATATTTATAGAACAGCAGGGGACTGAGAGACCCAGAGATAATACCATTTATGATTATTGATATTTGGAACTGTCGTTTGGAAAGTCGTTAAGCTCGTGGTCACAAATCAAAAAACCGAATCTAAGCTTTTCTAATTACCTCCAATTTGATCTATTTTTTTTTTCTTCAGAAATATTGAGTCCCTATGACATCCGCCATGACTTTCTTGACTACCTATCTTTTGATTATCTTTGGCATCTTGTACTTGTATTTATATTTGGGAAGCGACAGATGAAGTGCGATGTTGCCTATATTTCAAGTTCATAAAATGGTCATCGTTTTAGAAGACAGTGAGGAAGGTCCTAGAATCCTATTAAGTTTATAAACTAGCTGCTGCCCTCGCGACTTGGTGTCTACGTCAACTTTTTACCACCGCACCACTCGCCGAAGGTTAAGGTGCCGTCCCCATCAACTGGACTCGTGGCGGTCTTCTACAACTCGGTTTCCATGCTCCTGCTTACCACGGACATGCAAGATGTGGAACGAGCTTCCTTCCAAGGTATTCCCTGAACGCTGTAAAATGGGGCTTCAAGAAAGGTGAAAAGAGAGCTCTCCTTCAAAGCCGATGTATTGGCGACTACTCTCGTGTTGCAAATGTTCATAGACAATGGTGACTGCTTTCCATTAGGTGGCCCGTCAGCCTTTTCGTCATGCTAAAATATATAAAAAATGGGCGTTTCCATTTTCCTGACTAGAAATATGGGAAGACTATTCTACCTACTAATCCTACATTCAAATTGACATAATTTCTTTATTTATGATATAATAAATAGAAATAAGCGAATACATCTGTCCACTGCAATACAACAGCGAAATCCGCACCGAAATGGATTAGGCTGTTTCTGAGATTGCCGCGCGCAGACGCGCAGACAAACAAAATAAATTATAGCCTATTTTGCTTTCTGATAACGTAGCTTTCTATTAAAGAACAATGGTTAAAATCGGTCCAGTATATTCGGAGCTTATTTGATACAAACAAAGAAGCAAAAAGTCTTTCCTTTTTATAATATTAGGATAAAAAAATAATTTGTTTTTACTTTAACAGTAATGTTGACCCCTTAAACAATTAACCATTATACAGTGCAATGATACTGTGATTAATTCTTAAGTTTCCTTGTCCATATATTGCCTTAGTATAACACTTTATAATAACACTTCATACCAGGGCATCGAATCAAATCAGTGCGGGTACTGGTAAATGCAAAAGCACTCAACATTGATGTCGAAGGCACTTACGTTCCTAATAGAATTGATTGAAACGTGACCACAACTCAAAAGTAGAAATCACTTTTAATTCGCCAAATATTGCTCCGGCTTATTGTTCTAACCGAACTCGAGCACCCCGCTGCTAGGAACTCAGTGCCGGGGGGTAGGTGTACGGTGTACGATGTACGATTGTTTCTCGATCGTACAATTAGTGAACAATGCGAGTGAACCCGCGAAATATGCTGCGGTGACGTGCGCGCTCGTTGCATCCGGCATTTTTATTTTCAATTTTAAACCCTTTTGTTTGCGTGTGTAGAGGGTGTTTTAGCTAGGGTGGTGTAAGTTAATGTTATAGTTCTGTTTTCTGTGTAATGAAATATATTAAAAGTACGAAAATTGAGATATATTCGCAATATTTGACATTTAGTTATACATTCTAAAAAAATTCAAAAGCTACGAATAACATAAAATATATTTAGCATAACAGTTGAAGCAATAGTCTCACAAGAGGGGCACATAACTTCATAAAATACAAATGTGTGGCAAAGATTCAAAACTCACATCACGTGCCAAAATTTTGCCACAAGTCCATCACTGGTAATTTTTTTGGCTCTCCTCCCTCTCCACTAAGCATCTCTAAGTTTCCTCCAGTTCTTTCTATCTTTAACCTGTCTTCTCTGATCACTTCCACATCGTTTAATATGCTTCCCACTGTTTTCTTGGTCTGCCTACTACTGTGTCAATCTAATTTTCAACCAATCTCTCAGTTCCCATTCTAAACGTATGACTTACCCATTTCAATGGCAGATTTCTTACAAAATACTGAACGAAAGGTTTAGTACTAAAGTATTAATACTTTCCTACTTACTACTCCAACATCGACTCCAATTTGACAATTATTTTTAGAAACAATTAGTCTCACGTTTGATCGATACCACCAGTGATAAGTGGGTTAATTCAAATCTCGCACAGAGAACTACCATCGCTATTCAACGTCGGAATGCAGCGTTAATAGTAATTAACATTTTACATATTTTTTAAATACACTGATAGATGTTAAACCAACAGTTCGACCGGGGCGGTACTTGTCGTCCTCATAATCCGCCATGAAGCTGTACTTGTGCTTCGGTTCAAGGCGTGCGGTCGCCGGCTACACTATAACAAAGCGAACATCTCAGTCTTTAGGAATAGCAACGCATCAATGCACTTAACTTATATTAGATTTAAGTCCTGCTTGAGGTTTGATATAGATGTCCATGTGGTTACGGTTTAAGATCAGGCGGACCCCACGATTATTTGTTATTTACACTTGTTACACTTTTTACACTTGTTACAACATATAAAAATGCTATTTTACAAAGTAGAACCTGCAGGTTTAAATCGGGGAGTTACTATCACCTCCTCGAATTCTACATTGAAACAATTATTGCGTTTCTGTGGAACGGTGTGTCTTGTAATATCGTAAATTCAACAACTTCAAACATACGAAGTGATTGACCTTTATCGTTAACTCAAGTAATAAATTCAAACAATAATATAAATAAGAACCTAGTAATAATACAATCGACAAAACAATCGAAAGTTGAAAATAAGGTACTCGTAGGAAATAATGGTTTGCATTTTGTAGTCAGCATTGTTGTGCCAACAGCATTCATTGCCTACACCTGGCTCATGGCCGGGCTCTGGATGTAAGGGGAGGGTCTCCGCGTTGAGAATTGTTCTTAAATAACGATTTTTAGGTTTAAAAATGCTATAGTACAAAAAAATATTTGCGTTCGTGTGACGATATAAAAAATATTATTTAAATGTCTACCTGACCAGCATGTTATAGCAGAGCTTGACTAAACGTATTCTAGCGACATACGTTCGAGGTTTTTTTAGGAAAACGGCAAACGAGTGTGATGGATGTCTACTATCACTATAGGATATAGACATCATGCAATCTTAAACAAGACTGAAGTTCTTTAACCTGTCTTTAACCTTTAACTCTAACTTTGTAACTTTTTTTTGTGGGAAGAGTAGCAAACGAGCATACAGACCACCTGATGTTAATTAGACGCAGCCCACAGACATCCACCTACAACCACAAACACGACTGAAATCCTCTCTGAGCTCGAACGTAGAAATATTGCGACTCCTGAGGACTAAGATGGTCGCTTCGCTTCAAAGTGTAGCTGGCAACCGCACGTCTCCAACCGAAACACAAGTAATGTTTTACGGCAGATTATGAGGGCGGCGGTGGTACCTCCCCAGTCGAACTATAGTTCTCCCACCTTGAAACTCTTAACTGTTTAACCTCGTTAATCTGTCCTGAAGAATGAGATCATCGCGTCAACAGTAAATGTATCCAGAAATCGATTTTTTCCAACTGAAATGGATGGCGGATTATGAGTGGGGAACGGTTGGTTACCTTATCAATTATATTAACTATACTTTCACCAAACCATTTTAAAGTAATATCATTGTGGAATGTATACATTTGACTAAAGAACAGGTACCTAGATAGGTACTCACGATGAACGCTTTTCATTTGCCGATATTTTATATATTAATTTTGAGCCACGTGGATGCCTCGTGGTCACGGCTAAACTAAAGTTTTCCTTGCCCTTGTAAACTTTTACCGCTCACAAAAGTAGATAAAATTGTTTAACGAAGATTGGAAGTGTATTTTTTTATTTATTTATTTAGTTTTAAGGTTCATGTTTTATTAAAGTTACATTAATATATATTTTAGACGACAAATTAAATATTTCCATGAAACAGGTTTATAAGGAGCACTAATCTACATAATTAAACTATAATAAATAAAAGGGCAAAATAACTTAGAGCCTTACGATGTTTGGGAGTCTCTATAGTTATAAATATAATTATACATAAATATGTAGAGCGTTGAAGCTAAATCCAACTTTAAACCAGACAATAGTGAGGGTAATGGATTGGTAGTAAAAATATCTTTAAAGAAGGAGAGAAAAGAATGAAAGGCGAGCGGTCTCGCGAACAAACCTTAAGAAAAACTTTATTTTTCAAAACAGCTGACAAAGATATCGAGCAACATCAGCTTTTAGCACAAAGCTATCGTAAGAATCATCTGCGTCAATATCATAATTACCTCTCAGCGGCCGCGTCTTATCCGGAGCGATCGCATCTAATCTGGCACAGCCACTCCGGACCTCTCTAGATAATAGATTAGGCACAAGCTAAACCACTACAAGAGGATTGGTACAAAAATCTATTCTAACATCAACACAACAAAGTCTAAAATGTAATGCGGGTAGTTGATGAAATTATTCTTTGACGCCTCTTGACATGAACGCTCGAAGGGGTAATAAAGATCCTTTGAGACAAAGAAAAACCAACCTTTTGTCTTTGTATTATGGTATCGGTTCCCGTGATACTATTTACTTTTAAAAATCTCTTTGTCTTAAGACAAATTGAACGTTATTGCCTATATAATAGAATTGCTTTTAGGTCGTTTCGTTTATATAGTAATTTAACTCTGTACCGCATGACAGAGATGGTTAAAGAGATAATCAAGTCATTAAACTATTATAATGTTAATGGCTCCTTCAGTCTGTAGGTCTTCATTTAGCTCATGCGTAATCTCTGTAGCCTAATGATTTAGATTCCGGTCTCTTGCTAGTGGTCCAGGGCAAATTACTTGGCACGCGCCACTGATTTTTTTGTAATAATATGCGTATCAAAGATTCAATATCACTTGCTTTAACATTTAGACTACGGCGCACATATATTGGATCTTGTCAGGATTGCGGGAGGCGGTACTAAACTGGAGCTCTTTTGTATAGACTGAAGACACGCCGGCAATTCACACAAATATTGTATTTTTTAGCATCCGTATAACATTTACGCATACATAGACGTTTTTTCCCTCGTATTCTTATAGCAACGACGTAAACACAACACTTGTGTTCGCCCGCTATACATACAGATTTGTACATACAACACAGGTGTATACAAGCCACAAGCGCGTTGCGTATACACAGCAGTATTACAACACTGCTGCCGGGAAAGTGTTAGAAGTGAGTTAGAATATCTCGAGGAAACATGTTTTAAAGTTTTCCATAACTTTCTCAAAGGTATGTTAGGTCTAGCACTCCGCACTCGGCTAGCGTGCTGGAACACGCCTTAATCCTTGACACATGACAATGACCCACCTGTGTTGTACTGATAGATTTGTATGGACTGCGGGCGAACAAAAGTGCTGTGTTACGCGCTATCTTCAGTCTAATCAAATAAGCTCCGGTTTAGGGCCGCGCACAAAACTGACCCGATCATATATGTATATATCCGCACCGCAAACAGGAAAATCGTTGTACTTCAGAAGCGTTATTAAAGTAAAGGTTGCTTAAGGCTGGTTTGAAATTATACAACGATCGGATTGGCCCCTAAGTTATACGTCGACTAATTAGCTTTTTATGACATCCAGGAATCACAAACGTACCTGCAGCCAATATCTCCATCCGAACCAACAGGACTGAAGTTTTAGCTAAGCTCGTATGTAGATGCGTTGCTAAAGCTGAAGACTAATACGGTCACTTTGCTGGTAAATATACACCGCAACCAGTAAAGATGGCACCTCCACAGCTACAACATAGTTAAACACCTAACAACTATAGTTACTAAAAAAAAACTTTCTGAATGTATTTTCAATGTAAATAGTTGTCATGGGCTATGAAGCCGTATGTGTTAGAGAGCAAATTTCTCATCAAAACCGAATTAGCCAATGCTAGCTTAAACAATTTATTTAACATAACGAAAATATACTTTCAACTTTCTCATTGCGTTGAAGGAAATAATAAAATAAGAATCTTTGCAATTTCCGCGATTTCTAACAAATGTGAACGAGCGCAAACCAAAATGTCTCAAGTCACACTCCCGCTTTCCTGAAAGGCGTCTGACATCTGTCAAATCAAGACGTCATTACGACTGATGTCGGCGGCAATCCAATCATTAGTGTGCACGACATCCGTCACCCTTAATCCCTAAACATCCCTCATCCCTTTCTAACACCGGTATGTCTCCTTCCCTCTCTTTCCCAATCCTATAATCCGACACAGTCATTACAACCGCCCAACATGCTTGAACCCCTATCCTCACAAACTAGTGAAGAAATGTCGGTTATAACAGGTCTAAATAATTTGGTATTTGCGAAAGTGGTCATTATAACAAACCGGTTTACGTTGGACTATATTTCAAAGCATTTTGTTAGAAGATTGGAGATCAATGAAGCTGGATGATTCCGTAACGGACCAGAGCGGCAGTTGCATAGGGATTTACGGGGGTGGGATTTCGGTTGATTTGTAAGCGTTTATTGTAAGCCGCAAATTGTTTATTAGGAAACGGAGTGCTTTCTGATATGTTGACATTTCATTTCGATTTCGAGCGCGTAATTGCGGGAAATTTATTATCGGTCCTTTACTTACTAAATAACTTGTAATATTATTTTAATACTAAATATAAAATAATATGTTGTATTGTCATTATTGCAACAAATAAAATATGTAAATTGTAATGAATTAAATAGTTTCTTGAAAAATACATATATGTAAAACGAGTCAAATCCTAAAAGATACTTAGTAGTAACAATTGGGTCTCCCATACGTCTACGGATTCGACCTTTTAATTAGATAGACTTGTAAAATTATAGATTTACAATTTCAGTGAGCCACATTCAAAATGTTAACTTAGGTTAAGGCTAGGCGGAAACGTATTTCTAAACGTTCAAAAAGAGTTGCGTAAAAAATCTACTTTGAATAAAAATATATCGCGGAATTTATACATTTACATTTTAACATTCCAGTCTCTCGTACGCTGGTCGAAGTCTCCTGATGATAACTTGTTTTAAAGGTAAGAAAAAACGGTGCGGAGACCTGCTTGCCTGGGACTTCTACATAAAAATTCCAAAATTGTGCAATAGCATATACGAAGTCGCATTTAACTAACTTGGTAGACATCCTAACTTTTATCAAGCTGAGATTATAAGTTTTCTCGAGTTTTTTAAGTTGCATGGTGGTAGAACTACAATTCTACGGGGTAGGTTACCTTAGGACCTCGTGATCCGCCGTAAACTAGTTCTTGTGCTTCGGTTGGAGAGATGTAGTTGCCGGCTAAACCTAAAAGCAAAGCGACCATCTCCTTAGGAGTCCTAAGGAGTAGCAACACATCTATGCAGGGCGTAAAGCAGAACTTTAGTCAGACGTAAATGTTAAGAAACTAAATATCAGATCGACTGCACCTTCATTCCAATTTATCCCACATGAAAAATATCCATCTCCAAGTATTGAGTTTATAATAAATAAGTTTTTAAATAATAGGTACTACATTCAAATAATATTATGGTAACGTAATTATTATTTAATAGGGTATTTCAAGCAATCGAATGAAAAGGGATAGAAACGACAAAAATCTTCAATAATATTTCTGTAAAATATACGCGCCGCTGATTTTCTAAGCAATTCAATATTATCTGTCATTTGGTGCTCTCGATGTCGCCGCGGCCGCCGGATGCTGACAGCGACGTGAAGGGTCTATTAGACTTGTGGACTTGTCAACGAAATATTAAAATTTTAAATTCCACACTTAAGTACATTTGACTTCACCCCTAATCAGACTCGATCCACGGATCGAATGTGACAGATAATCGAGCGTAGATATCAATACTTCTAACGTCATTTTAAATCACATGAATTGAAGAATTTATTGAACCTACTCGTACATTAAATAATACAAGAAAAGTATTTGTTTACTAGTTCTGCCCGCGACTTCGTTCACATGCATTTTACTATGTAACTTTTTTTCGTAAAAGAGTAAGAAACGGGCCTGCAGGTCACCTGATGTTAAGTTGTCACTGCAGGCCATGGAAAACTACGTCCAATCTCAAATAGAACAGAAGATCTATTTAAGGATGGACGCGGATGCGTTCTTACTCTTGAGGACTAAGATGGTCGCCTCCAATAATGTGTATCCAGCAACCACACCTCGCCGACCGAAACACAATACATGAAGAACATGTTGTTTTACGGCGGGTTGTGAGGGTGGCGGTAGTGCCGCCCCGGGCGAGTTCTAACAGCTCTACCACCAATAATAATTTAACTGGTAGTCCTTAAGTTTAAATATTTTTAATGGCCGATATTTTGATCCAGTTGTATGGCTCGTGATCACGGCTATAGTAGATCGTCACATAATAAAATATTTAAATTATGCAATGATATTAGTTTAAAGAATTCGTTCGAGTGTTCTCAAATAAAAGTAGCGTTAGTTACTCATTACGACTTAAGCTATCAGTCAGTAAAAGTCACTTCAAAACCGTTCCGTCTATGTAGCATTTTTAACATTTTTTATACCTGGATATTTTAAATAAAACAATAGTACTGCTCTATACTGACATTGTTATTATATTGATATCTTACATAATTAACACATATTCAGGCTAATTTAAACCGACTACCTATTAAAGTTCCTAAAGCACTAAAACTAGGATTAACGACGTGGGCGAAAATAACAAAAGCCGACTAACAAAGTTTCTTTTTTATAGATGAGCCTAACGAAAAGTCAAACAGACATCCTAATAGTATATGTAAGGTGGTGTAGGTAACTCATGCCCTCCCGTAACTGGCTCTGACTGGTCGGTTATCGTTTGGTCGTTGACGGTGCTTTCCAACAAAACTCCAAAAATTGTAGAAAATATGCAATCAGTCTAAATAACTCTTAACCCTTCCGTTGACCAGTCCCTGTTTGTACACTGTCGCTACATTTCATTCAACACTACTTACTGTTGTGTAATCTGTGAATATACCTTAAATGTTCCGACACAGGAAGCAACTTCACTTTCGGAAGCGAAAACTGAACAAAAGGAATGATTCAATAAAGCGACTCGGCCCAACTTCGCTTAAGTAATAGAGTTTATATTTACTTACATTATACATGCATCCAGTCATTACCTAGTTGCAAAAACTAACGGGGGGCGACGGGGGACTTTGTTATATAATATTTTCAGATTCTAAATAACACGCTCTAAAGACTTTCTACATTTATGATCAACACCGATGTAGTGATTTTTCATTGCACCCTTGACATTTATTAAGTGTATGTTGTTAAGTTATTTTATTTACCTTATAATGAAATAAAATATTTGAATTTATATGCTCACACTAGGATTATCTACTACCCTAAAAAAATCGTAATTAAATATTTACATGTCTGCCTGGTCGGGAATCGAATTTGGAACTGCCTTTTAGGCTCTATATGTATATCGGTGGCAAATCAAGATTAAGCTCAGAGCCATCCAACATCATGTAGGCAGACGAGGGTAATTGTGCAATGAGAAAACAATAGTTATTTTTTCTTGTTTTAATATAATGCACACAGTACACAATTAACTTTATTTAATTTGACACTCAGCGAAACGTGGGACAGT
>DWON01008485.1:0-12098 GCA_018251015.1 Phocides pigmalion okeechobee | reverse complement strand
CGTACAAATAAGCTCATACATTTTGTCAACCACACATTTTTTTGGTATGAATTATAGACATACGATTTTTGCATAAATAAATAAATATATATATATATATATATCACTGGAAACTCTTACGTCATGTTTTATATGACTTATGTTACTGTTTTTTTTACAGAAACGACTGTGCTGCGCTGCCAAGAAAGCGCTTTCAAAAATACCCGTTAAGAATTTAAAGACTGATGACAGAGTAAGAGGAAAACAAATACTGCTTCACGATATATTTCATACTAATACAAATATATATGTTACCCATACAACCCTACATATTGCATGCCTAATGGAATACTGACTCCACTCAAAAAAAGACGATCGTTGGAAAAACACAAAAGATCTTGCTATCAGAATTTATCTAACATGTTGATGTGTAAAATTAAAACTGATATATCGCTGGGGCGGCAGTCATGCGTAATTTAAATTTAATTTGAGCGTTAGATGGTAGATGGCGCTAACAGACGCCTGTATCTGTATGTAACTCTATTCTGACTTATCTACTAATGGGTCAGTGTTCCATTAAGCATGCGATATCATAGGTGTTAAAACTTCGACCAGGGAGGTACCACCGCCGTCTTTTACTGTGAACTCTTGTTTCGGACGGGAGGTGCGGTTGCCGGCTATACTTAAAGAAATACATCTACATACCACCTTAGATAGGACTCCGGTCCTGTTTGAGGTTGTATTTGGATGTCCATGGGCTGCAGCGTCTACTTAACATAAAGTGCATGCAAGCTAGCCACTGTTATCATATAAATGACAACCCTAAATCTCGGGATATGGGTTATGCATGCTGGTTAACTGTTAACATATGGTTTCTCGCTATGGGTGTTTGTTCTGGGTCGTTGTGTTATGTCCGTCCACCTACAGTTCAACTAGAGATAAGCATGTGAAGTATTTATTTGATATTGGAGAAGACATGAATCAAAATAGTCCCACTTGTAAAGATAGTAAACCGTCGACAATGTTTAGCGACGTCAACCGCGGTCGGAAATTGGATGGGTGACCGCTGGTGACAATTGCATGCACGAATCCGTACTTTAGAGGACATGTTAAAAAATCGGTCTTTGTTATTGTATTGAGACTTAGTAAGCCATCCTATGGACGGTTTTAAAATATACCACAAACTGGTTGGGTATCAACCCATATTTCCGTTAATATCAATTGGTGCAGCGTGGTGGACCATACTCCAGTCTTCCCCCAGTTATGACACATATTGCCGGCTACACTTTGAAGCGAGGCGATCATCTTAGTCCTCAAGAGTAGCAACGTATCTACGTTCGAGCTCAGATAGGATTTCAGTCGTGTTTGTGGTTGTACGTGTCTATGGACTGCGACTACTAACATCAGGTGGTTTGCATGCTCGTTTACTACACTTCTCACATAAAAGAACATACGTGACAAGCAGTGACATAATAGTTGTGGTACGATACAAACTGGGCTACGCTGTCCACGTTAATAGACTATACGACAGTTGTGTAACTGACGCATATGTATTCAAAATCAAAAATAATCAAAATCCAAATATTTTTATTCAAAGTAGATTCTTTACAGAACTCTTTTTGAACGTCAGTAAACTACCACCGACTGTTAGGTATTTCGTTTTGGAGAAGCGTCTGCGAAAGAAATTCCGAAACACACCTCTTTCCCATCTTTGAAAATTTACAAATAACTACTTAAATTAATAAATAAATGGAACAAATGGAGCTGGATTACAATTATTAATGTATGTTTTTCATGTAAATAAGACTGTTTGACCTTAATAAAGACATATGTAATGAATCACGAATGGTGAAGGTAGAGTTTGCATGATTATACCGAGTAGGTACCACAGCTCTACCAAATTGTAGCCTGAATTCTTGCGTATTGGTGCAATAGTATAGTTGGCAGGTCTCTTAAAAATGAGGGGATATTAGTTTTCAAAACAGGTACATACGACTTCAGATAGGACTTTATTCCTTTTTAAAATCGCATGTGGATGTTCATGGGGTGAAGTGACTTAATATAATATGCATGGCATGTTTAATGTGCTGTTGTTTGCGCATATTTGATGCATATGCATTGAATGATTATTGCGACCTTCATTATCATAATAAGATTTATTACTAGAAAATTAACATTGAGTATACAACGCGTACACAGTCCAACATATTATTTATATCGTAATATATTATATTATATCGACATTATATATACTCGAATGTTTGTACATAATATATTCCTTGTCGTTAAGGTATAATCTTATTATAATTATTATGTATACATATAAATAAAATTGGAGTGTCTGTTTGTAATATTAAAATAATCGCTTCTTAATAAATACATATGAATGTATATATACCAAAATAACACATTTTACAATTGTTGTGTGTCCGTCTGTTTGTTACGGCTAATCTCTGGAACGGATGGACCGATTTGCTTTACTAAGAACATAAGTTCGCTTTACTATTTATACCTTCTTTTAGGTACATAAATATTAAGTACGTTGGAAATTTACGGTTAAATCGGATATTTTGTATATCAAAAAATTTAGTTAATTCTTCTAGAAAAATACTGTTATATTTTTGTAGAGTAATTGGGTACTTGTAGTAGACGTTTATAGGTACTCGCAGTTTATACTGACATAATAATACATATTTACCTATTATATAATTTTAATTTACATTTCAATGACATTAATGAAAATCTTAAAACTAATTATAGTAAAAGCCTAACTTACACAATCTAAAGGGAGCCCGCGCCCATGCGGCATCGTTTCAAGAACGCTAGCTGCATTCTCGCGTTGAATAGCAATCGCAATTCTCTGCACGAGATATGAACCAGCCTTGTCACTGGCAGCGTTTATCAAACGTGGGACTAATTGTTTGAAAATTTTTGGCCAAATAATTTATACATACATATAATAAAACTGTTACCGATCGCTGTCTGTACATGACAAATATTTTAAAAAATTCATCATGTGGTGCCTTCATATGTATATGCAAGAAAACCCAAAAGAATGTTTTTTCGTTGTATTGGTTCGTCTCTATGTCTGTATGTTTGTGCACGCTAATCTCAGAAATGGTTTATCCGATTTGAATGCCGTTTCCAGGATTATATTGTGACGGGCTTCACTTAACATTTAGTGTTTTTTTTCATTTAAATCGGTTAACAAATAAAGAAGTTATGTCAATTTATATAACACTTGAACGAAGTCGTGGGCAAAGGCTCGAACATTCATATTTAACTAACATATACGTTGAGTGTGTAGCTTATATGTCTTGCGCCATTGTTGTATGTTATATCACGTTGTACAGCTATTCTTACTGAATATGATAAATTAGCCTTAGGATAAGCTTATTTAGGTGAGCGGAGATAAGACCGGCTTTTGTATATGTTTCTGTTGGTTTAATGTATGTTTTTCATGTAAATAAGACTGTTTGACCTTAATAAAGAGATATGTAAGGAATCACGAATGGTGAAGGTAGAGTTTGCATGATTATACCGAGTAGGTACCACAGCTCTACCAAATTGTAGCCAGAATTCTTTCGTTGGTGTAATAGTATAGTTGGCAGGTCTCTTAAAAATGGGGGATATTAGTTTTCTAAACAGGTACATACGACTTCAGATAGGACTTTATTCCTTTTTAAAGCCGAATGTGGATGTTCATGGGCTGAAGTGATTTAATATCAGGTGGTCTACACCTTCCTTTGAAAATCTTCTAACATAAAAATACAAGGGAAATGTGTAATCTTGTTTTCTAAATCTTTTAACACTTTGACAGCACATTAAATACAGCACTTGTGTTCGCCCGTAACCCATACAGATTTGTACGTACAACACACCTGTCGCAAGTGCGTTGCGCGGCGATACACAGCAGTGTTGTACGCCAGTTGTCAAAATCAAAAATAAAAAAATATCAAAATAGAGTTTTTGTAGAACTCTTTTTAAACGTCAATAAACTACCACCGACTCTTAAGGTGTTTCGTGTTGGATAAGACTGGGTGAAAAAAACTCCACAACACACGCCTTTTCCATCTTTGAAAATGTAATTTACAATAAAGAAAAAATAAATCAATGAAATAATTATTGGTTTTATAATACGCCTTTTTACACAATGTTTTGATTTGTGATTGTAAGTCTGTTAGGGACTCCGTGTTTGTTTACTAAAATAATTTATTTTTATTTATAATTTAATCAAGCACTTGTTTACAGGAAGTGCAGGGAGATGGCGAGTGTTGCGCCATCTGTATCGAGCCCTACAAAGTGTCGGAGACGTTACGATCGCTTCCTTGTAGGTGAGTCACTATCATCATTGTTCCTTTCAATTCAGTTTGTTCTATTGTCGAGCATTTTGTTCAGACAATACACAATACAATTTTAATTTTTGTACTTAATTATATACAATCGATTTTTAAAATATTCAGGTGGATTGTGTAAAATTAATGACTGAAGACAAATGTATATTTTGAGTATATTCCTAATTTTGTTTACTCATTCTATAATGTATTTTTTTGGCTACCTTGAACACACAATGTCAAATAACCAAAAAACACGCAGATCAAACAAAAGTTCATCATCATAATTTGGATGTCTACCAGACAAATGTATATTTTGAGTTTTTATATATTGTGAAAGAGTAAGAAACGGGCATGCAGACCACTTAATGTTAAGTGGTCACTGCAGCTCATGGACAACCACGTCCAATCTCAAATCGAACAGTTCTCTTTAAGAATGGACGCGGATGCGTTCCTACTCTTGAGGATTAAGATGTTCGCCTCCAATAATGTGTATCCGGCAACCACACCTCCCCAACCGAAACACAATTCATGAAAAACATGTTGCTTTATGGCGGGTTATGAGGGTGCCGGTGGTTCCGGTGGTGGTGAAATTTTAGAAATTCAGATTTGCTCACGATGTTTTGCCTCCCATTTAAAGAAAAACATAATTAATATACGTGTAATTTCAAAAAAATCAGAGGCTAGTCTGAGATGCAATCCTGGACCCTTGTGTGGGACCGTAATCTTACCCCTAGGCATTGAAATCTAATTTATGTTTATAAACAACTGGCATTATCTTACGGCTTTGCGCGGTTAAGCTTAGACACTTATAGAATAAGCATAGACGCCTGTCCAAACTTAGTTACAAACACGTAATTAAAAATACTGCTTAATATGACAGTTATCTTAACTACAATTACGATGTCATTGTTTATTCTCAAGATAGCGTGATAATGAGTAGCCTATAATGAGGCTAGAGGTACAGCCACTCCGTGTAAACAATTCGAGATATATTTAAATCATAAATAAAGTAGTTTTTGCGATAAACAAACAAACAAACGCGCAACGTTTTACTTTTATATAACACTATCTTTTGCCGGCAACTTTGCTTGATATTTTAAAATAATCTAATAAATGATGCAGCTCCATTTTTATTTATATCCTTTATTTACACCCTGTATATGTACCCTATTTTTGAAAAAACAATCCAGAAAAGGAATAAAAAACCGTACAAATTTTCAATTAATATTTTTTAAATTTAGATTGCCGATATTTCGAATCATTTGCATGGCTCGTGGTTACAGCAAAACTGCGGTGGCGGGGGAAGATTTTGACAGATGCTAATGGTAGATTAATCGATCTACCCTACGTTAGTTCGTTTTTTTTAAGGTTCCATATATTCCTTATTTATTTGGGAATCAAAAATTCAAAAATTTTTTATTGTGAGTACCCGGTACTCTATAATTCCGCGATAATATTAGGTTAAAATCATTTCATACCATTTTTTTCCACTTGTAGGTAAATTTTCCGAAATTCCTTTCCTAGTGCTCACTTACGCTATACAAAGAACCTATGTTCAGAATTTCACGATTTTTGGTTAAGCAATTTGGGTTGTGCACTGACTTCTTAGTCTGTAAGTCACCATACTCTTTTATATATCCATATTAATATTATAAATATGAATGTAAGTTTGTTTGTTACGCTTTCACGCCAAAACTACTCAACCGAATATCATGAAACTTTGAGCACATATTCTTAAAGGTATTAAAAAAAATGGCAAACATTTTTTGATTGCTTGTCAAAAAATTTGAATTTGACAAAGCCTTCAAATTAATATCTTATTGACTATAGCTTCAGCTGTTTTGATTTTTGATATATTTATAAGCAATACTAAAATCATTTCACAATTTTTGAGGAAAGGTACCAGTTTATTGTTTTAGTTATGACTAGCTGCAATGATCTTTGATATTTTTACGGGCTTCAACGCGAACGAAGTCGCGGGCAAAAACTAGTTATAATATAAATTAAAGATAATTTAAATTTGTTTCAGACACGATTTCCACAAGAACTGTATCGACCCGTGGTTGCTAGAACATCGCACATGTCCTATGTGTAAAATGGACATACTCAAGTACTATGGGTTTGTTGTAAGTATTTACATAATTACATTTTGATTACAATGATAGAGTACTTAAAACTAATGATCGACGTTGCTGGTGACGAGATGGCTGGTTCATATCTCGCGTAGAGAATTGCGATTGCTATTTAGCCTAGGAAAAGGCGAGCGCTCATGGCGACTTGCCACATGGGCATTTATTTTAATTTGTATCGAATAATATAATATAATAGTTAATATATAATAGCTATATTATATAATAGTTATCTTGTAACAGATGTAACTATTTTGACCACGGAGGTACCAACGACATCCTCATAATCCGTCCTAAAGTTTTGTTTCGGTTGGAAAGGTGCGGTTACCGGCTACTTATAAGCGAGGTTATCTAAGTCTTCCAGAGTCGCAGCGAATTTATACAGAACTTCATCAGAATTTTTTTCCTGTGTGAGATTGGACGTGGATGTCAAAGGCCTGGAGAGGTTGACATCAAATGGCCTGCAAGGTCGTATACTTTCAATATAACAAAATAGGTCAAATACTTATGAAAATAAATAAAATTAACATTTCTTTTATAATGTCAGTTCACGGGCAGCCAGGAGAGTATCCTGCAGTTGGACGCCGACGAGGTGCGTAGCCGCGCTATCTCTCCGGCTCGCGCTCGGCACCCGCTCACACTCGTCAGTACTACCTTTACCTATAACCGGCTACACTTTGAAGCGAGGAGACCACCTTAGTCCTCAGGAGTAGCAACTAGATACGTTCGACTTAGATACGATTTCTGTAGTGTTTGTGGATGTCTATGGGCTCCGACTATTTAAAATCAGGTGCTTTGCTTGCTAGTTTAATACATTTCGCCGAAGCGCGTGACACCTCTATTTGTTGACAACTGAAGCATCTTTTGATTACTCGCTTGACAGCCCTACTGGCTTCTCATGCAGAGGATTTCTGGCAGTCCCACTGGCATGACAAGCAAAGTATTATTCAACTACTCGCGTGGCCTTACGATTTATTTTTAAAAGGTTGTCAATTTTATATAGTCACAACCTTATAATTCGTCGAGAAGCAATTAATCTTACTATTATTTTAAAGAAGTAAAGTGTATTCTGTGTAAAGTAAACAAAATTTGGAGATGGATATAGAAGCTTACGGACTGGAGTGAAGCATGAAGATCACATCAGGTGGTTCATATGCTCGTTTGCTACTCTTTTGACAAAAAAATACATAATTGTCGTCTCAAAGCACAAATTGCTTCAGCTAATTCTATTTATCCCAATAAATATTAATGATTGTTTTGTTAATCGTTACTTTGATATGCTTTTGTTTTTTTTTCTTTTACATTAAAAAAATGTGTATAATGCGTACCATATACCTAAACAGACTTAGTAATATATTTTTATAAGTGCCGTGCTACGCGTTACCATAGCAACGCAGCGTCTGTTTATGCGCACGCGACGCCATCTTGTCTACAATTACAGTTTTAATAAAATCCTGTGATGTTTACAGCTGACGAGCGACAACTCGTACTCGGAGGCGGGCAGCGAACGCAGCAGCCGCGCCTCATCGCCCGACGAGCTCGCGCCCGCGCTGCCCGCATGCGGCAGGTATGCACGCACATTCACATGCATGCACGTACACTCACGCATGCACGCACACTCACATACATAATAATACAGGATCAACTACATATCTACTACCTAAACATACGCGAACATACATGCACACACAACACAATAACTGCTCGCATGGGTACACGTACATACCCGCTCACCCAATGACATAAACACAAATCCACCCGCTGAAATATTTACCACACATCTAGCCATCAAAATATACACATTTTCTAAGTAAAAGGACCTGTACGGCTCAACTCAACTGGCAAGGTTCCACAACACTCACAGTGAAGCAATTGTTGCATTTTGGTAGAATGGAGTTGTCATTGGCAAATTCGTGAGAACACTTGTTATGCAACAAAAAAAATATTCGTTTGATATACGTTTTTTTTAAGAATATTTTATCTGTAGAAAAAGACAGTTATTTGTTTGTTTTCCGCAGTTCATGTTCGAGTCCCGGGGCGAGTCGCGCCGAATGCTCTCGAACAGAAATAGCCTCCGTCAGCTCTGTGGCCATCTCGCAGCCGTAAGCCCCTCCGTGCCAACCCCGCACCCCTCCGGATGTCACGCAGCACGTGACTCGTGTCACGGGAGCCGATCACGACGACCTTCTTGAGCAAAAACGCTGCCTCGTGATTGGTGAATGCGAGTGTTCTGACGGTTATGTGTTCAACTAATCGATTTAGTTAAGTTATGAAATACTCAAAAAATGGAAAAAAATCAAGCGAGAGTTAGTGACTTCCAGTGATATAAGTGGATCAGTGGACGAAGTGATATTTTTTATTGTAATAAATCCCTAGCTTTATGGACTAATAATTAGATAAACGCCGCGATTCCGCCTAGTCAACGAAATAGTGTCCTACCTTATTTACTGCAAGCCACAGTATAAGCATAGACGAAGTAGAAAAACTTCTAATAAAAAATAATTGTTAAAAACAAATAAACTCGCTGCGGTGTGATTGGTCTCAGACTGAACAATGATGGGTTCAGACTAAATGCTGATAGGGGCAGGCTGATTGGCTCAGACTGAGCATTGATGCATGCTGACCGCTGATTGACTCAGACTGAACACTTGTGCAAGCATGACACATAACAAATCCAATAATCGTTAATGTGGCTTTACAAACGATCGTTGACTTTTGCATTAGAAATTGCATTAAAAGTTTTTGACTTATTCGTCTATGTATTTAAGCTATTAAAAGTACAACTGATGGGTTTTTAAGTGCATTCAGCTGCCGACTCAAGGGATTTGCGTGGTTTGCGGTACTAACATGCCATTCATTTGAATTATATCGAGCCCTCAAAATGGTACTTAAAGCTATGTTTGGTTGATCTCATTAATATAAATAATTTCATTTGTCAAACCTATGTTTATTGCTCTTTTGTAAATTGTCTGAGGTTGTGGCGGCCCTCGTCATTTTTTGTAAAAATAAGGTCGTCCGTCCATAGTGATAAATTGTAATATTAATAACTATTTACTATTAACGCCTGTATTTTTCATAATTATTAAAATATGTTGTTATGTATAATTATAATTGATGAGGTGCGGCTGTCGGCTACACTTGAAACTGAGGCGAACATTTTAGTCCTCAAGTGTAGTAATGCATCTACGTACGACTTTAGATAGGATTTTAGTCCTGTTTGAGTTAGTATGTAAATGTAGATGAGCCAAATCGGCTTCTTA
Source organism: Phocides pigmalion okeechobee (assembly GCA_018251015.1). Classification (NCBI taxonomy): domain Eukaryota; kingdom Metazoa; phylum Arthropoda; class Insecta; order Lepidoptera; family Hesperiidae; genus Phocides; species Phocides pigmalion. Next base: position 2,393 of record DWON01008485.1, on the reverse strand, counting down.
CTATCAAATGGCTTGCATGTGAGTTTGCTATTCTGTCTCACAAAAAAATTTTGATCTTAAAAACCTAAAAAGGAATATGTACCATTTTTTGCTTACATTCGAAATTATATATCTGTATTTCTATTATAAGTGTCAAAATGCCTCAAGATTAATTTTAAAATGAAAACGCCCACCACCACGATTTTGTCATTGTGTTCATAATTATGCAGTTAATTGGTACATGTGCTTATTAAATTCGCATTTTCATAAACATTTTGACTGTTAGTAGCTAAATTAGAGATAGTGTAAATTCGTGGTAAGAATTTATTGTAATTGTAAATCTTGTATATATGTATGTATTAGTTCGCCCGGCCGCGTCCACAACCAGTAATGTTTATAAACATATACTTTCCTACAAATTTTTGAAACCTTTGTGTAAAATATGTACTTTTTGATTGTATCCTTCAGTTGAGCTAGGCAGCGGGTAATCGACTGTATCTTCTGTATCTTTTTATGTTCGTGGCTCTGAGGAAATGGTAGTTATTGGAATCTAGTCTGATTTTAACTACGAGTTATATCGCTTATAAAATATTACATTAATCCACGTACTATTTGGACCAAAGTATCGATCGGAATGTTATAAAAAGCGATGTTATTCGTTCAAACTTTATATTTAAAAATACTTTTAAGTTTTCTAAGTGAGCATTTAAGTTATAACTTACAATAAACTTAAGGTACTTATAATTTGAAATCCATCGGATTTATAATTAACAAAGGAGACTGGTATGTACTTTATAACTACAGTTATGGTGTAAAATGTATATTTACATTCCCTTCAAAATATTCTACGTACTCCAAGTGTACATGAAGTGTTGAAAATAAAAACCAATACAGTATTGTAATTTGTGTTTTATTTTCCTATCGTTTTTATGAAGAAATACCACTGAATACTGACCCCCACCGTCACTTCACCTGCATTTAACATACCACACTTTCAGGAAATTACATTGAATCGGTTGTGTCCGAGATTGCGTGTACTAATATAGGGATATGATGTGACGAACATAAGTTATTTCATACATTTGGATGATGTTCTGTTATTAAGAGAGAAAGATTTTTAAAAATACAGGGAGTAGGCAATTTTCAACTGAAAATATGTAAGGTTATCTACATGCGATTCATGAAATATGCGAAAACGATCCTTAGAATATATGATAATACTTTGAGCGCTCATATTAGATCGAGTCAACGCGGCGGAAGGCGGCACTTTATTGGAGCGTATTTCTGTAGACATATACGCCGACAATTCACTGAAATATTGTATTTTTAGCATCTGTGTATCATCTACGAATACGAAAACGTAATATCCGTCCCTGTCTAACGCCGACGTAAACGCAGCACTTGTATTCGCTCGTAATCCGTACAGATATGTACATATATATACACCACGTGTTGTGTACAAGCCGCAAGTGTTGAGCCGCGCAATATACACTAGTATTGTTCGCGGCAGGGAAAGTGTTGTCTTTTTCGGTGGTAATAATAAATAACCTACCTTGTTTATAACGTGCAATATTTTAAAATCAATTAGTAATATTATTTTCATGTCCATACGTTACTGCACATTTTTTTTTTATGTGAGATGAATAGCAAACGAGCATGCACACCACCTGATGTTAAGTAGTCGCAGCCCATAGACATCCACGTACAACAACAAACACGACCGAAATCCTATCTGAGCTCGAACGTAGATGCTACTCCTGAGGACTAAGACGGTCGCCTCGCTTCAAAGTGTAGCCGGCAACCGCACCTCCAACCGAAACACAAGTAATGCTTTACGGCGGATTATGAGAGAATATACCTATATATGTAAAACCCGGAACTAATCCCAGATATTTTATAATATTCTTAGAAAGCTAAAAATAAAAAAAGGAATTATGAAATTAAAAACATTATTGAAGCTGTTTATTAAACGATACACACCAATATTCCCAAGTAAATATACAACTAGGTATAATTTTCCAACAGTACCAGGTGACATCAGTCTTAAAACGAGTTATTATTAAAAAAAATCACATACAAATGTAATAAAGTTAAATTTTATACTACTTAAACTAGATTTTAATTAATTCACAATTACAATGAAAATTAATTAAATTATTTATGTATATTTATCTAATTATGAATTAATTAAAATGACAATATACACATCGCTACTTTAAAACAAAAGGGCCACGAATCAAACATATTCAAAATTATTTTTATTGCAAAAATTCAAATTTTCAGTCACATATCCGAATCAACCATTAAAAGCAGAATAAAAATATATTTCTAACAGTTTTTAACACCTATTTATCAGTTTTAAAATTACAGAGCAATTATACAAGAACTGATTTTGAAAACTTTAAATGGCTCTC
>DWON01008484.1:0-12098 GCA_018251015.1 Phocides pigmalion okeechobee | reverse complement strand
CACTTAACATCAGGTGACCTGCATGCTCGTTTCTTACTCTTTTACAATAAAAAAAAAGAATGTGGTTGTAGGTCCCGGTCAGGAACGGAGTTCTGTATTCTTTTTCTTTAACTTTGAATGTAATAAAAACATGTAAATTATATTTTACATATTGTAGGGAATGTTAAAAAAAATGTTTTTTATTAATAATTATATACAAAATAGTAAATCATAAATTTTATGAAGAAGGTTGTATCAATTCTGTGTGTCGTTTTATGTGTATTAGTTCTATTGCTAATAATATAAATAATTACATTACCTCAGGTACGTAGTCTTTACATTTTAATTACAATGAGGAAAATCGTAAAACTAATTATAATATAAGTCTAACCTTAACAATCTAAAGCGAGTCCGTGCCCGTGCAGCATGGTGCCAAGAACGCTAGCCGCATTCCCATGCCAAATAGCGTTAACAATTCTCTGCTCGAGATACGAACCAGCCTCTAGTTACCAGCGGCATCGATTATTCGTCGTGGAAGTACTTGTTTGAAATATAGGTAATTTTAAAAAATATAATTCCATAAAACTTTTTACGACTCACTAAAATTCCTAGAAACCTACCATTTTAATCGTAATCAAGGATTAATATCGACGTTAGTTTCTAAATTGTAAAAATCGATTGTCATCGATAAATCACATTACTACTAATTAAGTTGATATTCTTAACCGTGATAAGATAAAAATGCAAATAAATATATAAACATCACGTGAATCATAGCTACCATAACTATAAAGATTGCCCTTTTATGAAGCTGCCGGTGATTTTGGTTGCTTTGATAGCTTGTAAGTAACGAAACCTAAATACATATTGCGTACTAATGTTTTACTGTCTCTCAATCGACTTGTCGGTCTAAAAATCCCTATTATTATATACACGCGAAGTGGGACTTTAATGGGAAAACTAATGATTTAATCTGCCTCAAATTTTGCAAACAGAAACTGGATCTCTGGTCTAGTTATAGACTTTTTATTTTCACACTAGATTGAAACTGAGTAAGGAACAAAAATGTAAGCGGCATAACCGCTTTTTAAGCAATTTTACCAGGCGCCTATTCTTGCTTGCTTATATTTTGAGCAAAACAGTAGCTTATTCCTAGTATGTGATAAAAGAACAGTTTTATTTATTTAGAATTGCTGTTCAACGCGGGAATGCAGCTAATATTCTTGGAACCATGCCGCATTGACTCGGGACTCCCTTTACATTGTTTAGGTTAGGCTAAAAGCCTATAGTTAGTTTTAAGATTTTCATCTATATATTAAATAATAATTAATTCGAAGGTAAGAAAACTATAGTTCGACCGGGGAGGTACCACCGCCGCCCTCATAATCCGCCGTAAAGCATTACTTATATTTTGGTTGGAGAGATGCGGTTCCCGGCTACACTTTGAAGCGAGACGACCATCTCAGTCCTCAGGAGTAGCAACGTATCTACGTTCGAGCTCAGATAGGATATTAGCCGTATTTGTGGTTGTATATGGATGTTTATGGGCTGCTACCACATGACATCACGTGGTTTGCATGATCGTTTGTTACTCTTCTCATAAAAAATACTATGTAAACGAATCTGTAATTAAAAAGAACATCTTAAATACATTGTGTAAGATTGGTTTGCTTATATTTACAGTGGTAGCCAGTAGCGCCATCCCACTGGTTCCTGGGGACAACAGCCACTATGTGGGAGGCTAAAGTCGCTATCTATGGGTTGCTGATGCCGACGGCAACCCTCTACTCGTAGATCTGCACGCGCCCATTGACGAGGATATGGCGGATAGAAGCGGAGCGGATAACGAATATTGGCTTTACACTAGGTATCCAGCTTGGAAAGGTGGGAGAACTATAGTGATTGTACATGGATGTCTGATATGATGTCGGATGATTTTTAAGTGTAGCTAGCAACCGTACTTTTCCAACCGAAACACAAGAGCTACTTCACAACGTATTAATCATAATATTAATCAATATATGAATATATTCACAGTGATAATTCGCTGGTAGAACTATAGTTTTACTATTTGTCCCAGAATCTTGTGATATTCAAGAATAACAATAGGCCTGCGATCGACTTCTGGTGGGATTCGTCCTATATGGATAACCTGAATTCTAGCATAGATGGAAATATGGAGTTTGAAATAATAAATATTATTGTTATCTTGAATTACGTGTGGTCAAAGCAGATGCAGATTTAGTTAATTTTTGGGATAGTACCTATAACCACAGTCAAACTTAGTAAAATCATCTCATTAATTTGTATACAGAATGAACCCTAAGAGGCCACAAGTGATAACGTCTAACGTAATAGTGCTTCGTCTATCTGGTCCTCTAATTACTTGGGGAGTAGACCTACGAAAGTCATTGTCCATGGATATGCTAAGGACGGAAACTTGGAAGTTAACACACTCCTGACCTCTGCGTGGCTAGCTGTCTCCGACGCTAATGTCATCGTAGTTGACTGGAGAAGACTTGTCACCTCCAGTTACCTTACTGCAATTGCCCAAGCTCCAAATGGAGGCCGTGCTATAGGAGACTTCCTTACCTGGTTGATCAACACCGGCGGTGGCAACTGGAATAATGTTCACTTAACAGGGTTCAGTTTGGGAGGTCAGATTGCAGGCAATGCTGGGCGTTCTACTGGCGGCAGAGCTAGGAGGGTAACAGGTAAGGGTCTTCAATAATTTTGTTAATTAAATTATTCTCTAATTCTCTACAATCATTAATAATGAGTATGGATGACTTGGATCTGTTCCTGTTGCGGGTGCGACTTCGATTAGACGGATATCGAATTTATTTCTATTGGTATGAATATTGTAAGATTCTAAATTAACATCATTGCGAAATGTAAACATTTTATTATGTAATGAGTACTCATAATATGTGTTACATGGGTGATATTACACGGCAAGCGGTCCATACAATTGGACTGAAATATCGATAATTACAAAAATGTTTATTAATGTTTATTGCGTACACGCAGTAATATTCTATTCGATTGTCTCTTTGTGTTCTTATCTTAGTAACTACTCTTATTAAGGCCATCCATGACTTAGAGAATTTGAATCTGTAGTTACTGGCTTTTAAAATAATGAGTATTTAATTTTAAATGAAATGTTAATCAATACCGATCAATATTTCTAGGACTGGACCCTGTTAGCCCGGTGTGGTACTTCAATATCTATGCGATTGGCCGAAACGCAGGGCAATACATGGAGATCATCCACACGTACTACACCCGTAATAATTCGCCAAGAATTGGCCACGTTGACTTCTATCCCAACGGTGGTCGCAGCCAGCCCGGTTGCTGGACGTCAATATGCTCCCACACCCGCTCCTACCACTTGTTCGCCTCTACTATTCGTACTAACCACTTGGTCGGAAGGAAATGCGCTAATACAGAAGATGCTCAGAACAATCGGTGCACTGGAACAGTTACGCTGAACATGGGAAATGCCATCTTAAACAAGAATGGGTTAGTAAATCTAGTAATTTAGTAAGTAGTAAGTTTGACTACAAAGGCACCACATTATCTGCTATGGCGCAATTATTGTGTGTCGGCTAGAGTGGTGTGAATGAGTACATTTTCAAGCGAGACAATCGAGAGTAAGAACGCGTTCATAAGCACTGCGACTAAGGAATAATTTTATTGAAGTACTGTTTTTAAACAGTACTTCCCCGACTTCAAAATCATATATTTATGGAAGGTTTTGAAGTCGGCGCTTCAAACTATTCTAACAAGCTAAGTTCTGAAAATATTGTCCTACGAGGCCTTCAGGATTATGAAGCGAACTCGTATTACATAATTATTTTTACTAGCGGTCACCCATCTATTCCCGAGCCGTACTGAGCGTTTGATGATAATTTTCCTATTGATCCCATCATTAGAACTTCACCAAATGTTAAAGGGGCTACACATTAAACGCAGCATTTCTAGAAAAAAAAAATCGTCAAAATCGGTTCACATGGTCAAGAACGACGGTGAAAAAAAACATTCTGACGAATTCATAATCTACTTCCGTTTTTGGTAATCAACGTTTTCTTTTTTTTATGAGATTAAACTAACAAACGAACATGTACACCACCAGATGTTGAGTAGTCGCAGCCCATAGACATCCACGTACAACCACAAACATGAACAGTAATAGTAAATGCGTTGCTACTCCTGAGAAGTAAGATATTCGCCTAGCTTCAAAGTATAGCTGGCAACCGCACCTCTCCAACCGAGACACAAGTAATTCTTTATGATGGATTATGAGGGCGGCGGCGGTATATTAAGATCTTCCATCTCTAAATTAATAAAATCTTTTGTTTTAATATACGTTTAATTTGTATTTTCGGAGTCTCGACTCTCGCACGCTGGCCTTTCTAAGGAATACTGATTCGAGTAAAATGGATTTAACAACATGACACATTAATTTATAATAATTTAGTGGTATTAAATTATTATGGATGGATGGATGGAAAGAATATTAATAAACTAAACTAAACTAGCTGAATACATCATAGAAAATTTACTTTAATAAAAACAATTACATAAAGAAAAACCAATGCGTTAAATGGGTCAAGAAAACATAGTATTAAGACGAACATTAATGTTATATTTTTTATTTTCTGTGTATTCTCAAGTAAGTGACTGTTGTGTCTTTTTTGAGAATAAATGTCTATAAACCTAAATTCAATAAATTATTTGCGAAATAACTGTATTTGTCTTAACAATATAACAAAAGTTTTTAGTATAAGACGGGTGGTAGAACTATAGTTTGGTCAGGGAGGTACCTACTACCGACGCCCTCATAATCCGCAGTGAAATTATTTTTTAGATGGTTTTTAGATTTCCTTCTTTGTTTCTTGTATATTTCAAATTACTTATCTGTTAATAGATTGATTTTAAATTTGATATATACCACATCACAACTAATTTCACGATAATACAATTATATGTAATGTGTGTATGTGGTTGCAGCCATAAAATGGCAGATAACATATTTTATTAGAAACCTTTCAGTATGAGTAAAAAATTAAAGGGTTTAACTAATATAATACAATATACGGAGAAAAATCCAAGTTTAAGATGGCGTCGGAAACAAAATGGTGGATCATAGTTTTAGACATTTAAAACGTTAAATCTGAAATGTAGATAACAAATAAAAATAAAGCATTTATCAACTTAGAATCTTCATTCGAGGTCTCCCAAGTCAAGTTTCCTATTATATCGAGGACAACTTGACGTAAGGGACAATAAAATTAATACATAAAATAAAAAAAAATTAAATAAAATAAGTAATATTTTAAGATAAACGGCTTTTGGTAACAATGTAATTACAATGCAGATAATATACTAAAAACAAAAAAATAAGTACAGTTAATTATTACACAACTCTCTACAACTACAGTTAATTATTAAGGATACTGATCTGACTAAAATAAAATACATATTTATATAGAGTAAAATAAATAATTTAGAGTTCTGACTTAATACCGTGTTACCTGGATTACGTCAGTGAAGCTCATATAAAACATTTTCTATTGAAATAGTTTTTTATGGACTCCCAATTCGTGGTTGGTGAGTAATTCAAAAGATATTGTATCAATTTCTAAATGCACACGGGCATGAAGGATAATATAACTGTTAATTAATTTTATCTGTGAAGGAGCAATGATTTTGATGTAATTAACGATGATAATAATGATACCGAGATAAATATTCCAATAAAAAGGTAATCAGACAAATTTGGTAATATTTCTTAAGCGGAATTAATTACTGACATGAAGCTCTTAGTAATTCTTGTTACTTTAGTAGCTTGTAAGTGTTTTATTATTTTTTGAGAACAGTAAGAAACAAGCATACAGGAACAAACGAAGTAGGAGATGTCCTACGTCTACTCTACTATTCATATTTAGTGGTACTGTCAGCTCTACGCGGGATAGCATACAGGCTGCCTGATGTTAAGTATTTGTTGTAACCCATGAACATCCAAATACAATCTCAAACAGGGTTACATAATTATTGTTTCAATTTTTGTGAATAATTTTACTTGGCTGATATTTTTATTTATGTACCATGTGTTACCATTTTTCTTCCTTTTCCTTTTCTTTTTTTAATTTATGGACAATTAGTTTAAGTGAAGGTAAACTGCTCTTTTTTATGAATAAGTAAAAAAATAAAATAATCAATAAATAAATTCAATACAGAAATACGTATGTTGCTTCTTCTGAGGATTAAGATAGTCACTTTATCTGGGAGTGACCTCTAAAGCGCATTTTTCTTCCAAATCGCAATTTTGCTTTACCGCTAGTCCAATCAACCATCAGCCTCTACGCATCCACTGCTGGACATAGGCCTCCCCTAGATACCGCCACTCTGACTGGTTCTGTGCCCTCTGCATACATTATCCATTAGCACTAATAATCGGTGTGTAATTACAATTTCAGTGGCTGCTGGCAGTGCAATCCCAAAGGTACCCCTGGACAATAGCCACTATGTAGAAGATGAGAGCCGCTATGTGTGGCTAGCTGATGGCGACGACAACCCACTCTTAGTAGACTTGCACGAGCCCCTGGATGAAGAGATACTGAGGACTAGAAGTGGCGCTGAGAACCAATACTGGCTCTTTACCAGGTATGTGCAAGCACTACGTTGACGCAATGACGTAAATCGACATTCGTCCATTTAATGATAAGTGGTCTTTGAGATAAGGTCATTACTTGATTATAAGTTTGTAATCAACTTATCAGTTCTTATTAGTTAGACTAATGGTACTAATGTCGGGATAGTTTTTCCTCTGTAGAAAGGATAAACTATTATTATCTAAGAAATTTAGGATTGTCTCAATTAAACTTTTCCAAGAACGTCTTATTATGTAATGGGATTAATATTTGCAATGCTTCTCTTCAGGACTAAGATGTTCATAAGTAAGTGATGAGGCAATTAAACCTTACCAACGAAATGCAACGAAAGGATAACTCCACGATAGACATAGATGTTCTGATGAAACCTCTTTGCTCGAACTGAGCAGGTTCTGCTACTTTGCAAACTGACTCTTTCTACGTAATGCAAGAATTGTTTCGCGATAGAAATAGGTGCAGAACATGTTAAAGGCAACTCTATTCTCTCTCTATGTCTCGTTGGTTGGGCTCGTGACTTAGGACTCACATTTAGATAAGGACTAAAACTTAGATATAGTCTCTCTCGCTCTTATGCTTTATCTTTCTTTTAAGTAAATAGTAGTATTAGCGAAGAATGATTTGGAAAATAAATATGTCGCATCATTTTATGTTCACAATGAAAAGTTCATTCTTAGCGTATCAAAATTTATCAATTAAATATGAACTTATCAAGTTAATTATTGTAAAAACATTGACCTGAATTTGTGATTAGACATTAAAATGAAATTTCATAGTCTGAAGCCGAAAACAATATGATTATGATGATGGTATTAACTTGAAATACCGATACATCGATAGCAGTAAATACCGCAATTTTGATTATAGAAACTACATAACATTATTAGTAACTTTTTCGGGATAAGCTTTATATAAGCCTGTTTTAAGTAGTAAGGCTTACTGCGGGCTTAATGGAAAGGCTCAGAGTCGCTTAACGCACTATGGAGAGGGCTATGTTTAGCGTTTCTCTACGAGATCGAATCAGAAATGAAGAAATCCGTAGACGAACCAATATCACCGACATAGCCCGAAGGATTAGCAAGTTGAAGTGGCAATGGTCGGGCCATATAATTCGTAGAACCTATGGCCGATGGGGCACACAGGTTCTGTAATTGAGACCAGATACCGGAAAGCGTAGCGCGGGTATGACCCCCACTAGATGGAAGGATGACCTTATAAAAACATCATGATATAGATACTTCTTGATAAGTCAGATAGAAATGTTGATTATTTACATTTTAAACGAAAATCATTGCGTAATTTTCGCATTTTATTTGTCACCATTATTTACCATAATCTTTTAATTGCTGATATTTCGAGTCAATTGCATGAATCGTAGTCACATCAAAGTTAGGTAGTGTGTAAGCGATCATCACGAGTATGCGTTACATTGTAAAATGTTGATTATTTTTGCACTAAAACATTTATTAGTATGTTTTTAGGAGGAACGCTAATTCACCACAAGTTATAACGAATGGAAATGCTATGTCAATATGGGCTTCCAACTACTTAGGCAGTAGACCAATCAAAGTTATTATCCATGGAATTGCTGCGAATGGAAACTCTCAAATCAACACAATGCTTACATCAGCGTGGTTGGCTGTCATCGACGCTAATGTCATCGTCGTTGACTGGCGACGCGTTGCCAGTTCGAGCTACGCGACGGCCGTGAATGAGGCTCCGAGCATCGGTCGTGCCGTTGGCACCTTCGTTACCTGGCTGATCAACACTGCCGGTGGCAACTGGAATGACGTTCACTTCACTGGATTTGGCATTGGCGGTCAGATTGCAGGCATTGCTGGGCGTTCAGCTGGCCGTAGACCAAGAAGAATAACAGGTAAACAGTCTCTTTTTTAATGTTACTAGACTAACAAAAAAGTTGTTAAACCACCTATGTTAAGTGATCGCTGCAGTTCGTAGACATCTACATCCAACCGCATTCAAATCCCCATCCGAGGTGGTATGCGTTGCTCCTGAAGACTAAGATAGACGCTTCGTTTACACATCACTCGAAATGCGTCAAGTGCAACGTCGTCGTGCATGCATCGTATGCAGTTTGTCTGTACCTTATGCATCTCTGTTCGATTAGGTTAGTTGTCATTCGCCATTATGTTCATCAAAACGCAGAATATTTAAATTAATTTTCAAAGGTGGGAGAACAATAGTTCGACCGAGAAGTTACCACCACTGCTCTCATAATCCGCCATAAAGTATTACTTGTGGTTCGGTTGGGGAGGTGCGTTTGCCGGCTACATTTTGAAGCGAGGCAATTATGTTCATCCTCAGGAGTAGCAACGTAGCAGGTAAATGTGGAAAATAGAAGATGAATATTTTAATAGACTTACTTTAAATTTTAATTAAGTATTGTATTTAAAAAAGTATGAAGATACAGTGTAGTAAAAAAACCAGATAGTGTGGTAAATCTCTTTTTATTTTAAATAAAATTACTTTTATTTTACTTCTTCATAAATGCTAATAATTTCATTTTTCCAGCATTGAACCCTGTGAGTCCTTCATGGCAGAACAATGCTAACGCTATCCGCAGTACTGATGGAGGGTATGTGGAGATTATCCACACCGATAACACCGTCACCAACACACCATTAACTGCGCACGTAGACTTCTTCCCCAACGGTGGCAGAAACCAGCCGGGCTGTGGCAACACCGCTTGCTCACAATCGCGGTCCTACCAACTCTTCGCCTCGAGTATCAGGACCAACCACTTGGTGGGCAGACAATGTGCTAGTCTCGAAGAAGCCCGGAACATTCGATGCAATGCTTCAATTATGCTTCACATGGGCAACAGTATTATTGATAAAAATGCGTAAGTAGAAAAATATTTCCGATTACTACGAATTTTCCAAAATAAAACAGATAAGATTAAGTTTAGAACAGCTAAGAATTCGGTCTCAGACATTTAAGTCCGAGGTTCGAATGACAACGCATTTCAGACTTTTCTTAAGTTATTTGCATATTGAAAATTAATTATTACGTGCTCTAGCGTGGAGCAACTCCGTTTCATTTTACATGTTATCTATTTAAAAGAAATGATTGACAAAATACTAGTACTTGACTCGTGAATTATAATATTGCATACAGTGGTGACTGCTAGTCAGATTATTCTTTGTGCAGAAAGAGAAGTTTTACCAATTCGTTTTTAAGTTATTTTTACCCATTAGGATTATTTGCCATTTTAGTGAAACAAACAAGCTTTATTACATAGCATTTTTTTTCAGGTTCGGTATCTTCGGTCTTACGACACACAATGCCTGGCCCTTCTAAGACACTACGCACCACATAGTGAAATATTTTTTATTAATATTTTTTACAATATACGAGTATACAATACTGTACTACATTGACTTTGGGAAGATATTGTTTGATAATTACACGTGTTTCTTTTTGTACTAATCATTCCTTTTGTTTTTAATAAAATTATCTCTTTTAAGAAAAAAAATATTAGGTGGGCGATTCATATTTCAACTTAGTAATTTTGACCTACTTTTTAGTAGATATTAAAAAATATTAATAATTGAACTTTTTTCATCTGGAGATCCTAGTGACCTATCCTTTCCTATTGTTTTTATGGTTAAAACGATACTGACATCATCTTAGTTGGATACATGATAGAACTATAGTTTGATCGGGATGATGGCCTATTGCCCTCACAATAGCTACACTACGGCTGGCGACTACATTTAAAAGAGAGACGATCACCTCCTTCCTCAGAGGCAGAGTTTTTTCTGCCGGCTTTTTTCTCCCGGTCAACCTTAGCCAACAAGGTGCTCATAGCCGATGTACTGATTTTACATTGTACCCTTGAATTTCATTAAGTGTATGTAAATACATTGATCATTTCCCGTAACACCGCAAAATTAAATACACCGTAAAATTAAAACGATAAAACGGGAAAGCATCGATGGCCGGCGTAGCTCATATACTGATACCGCTGTTTAGGGGGCGGCTATGAACTTTGGTCGTAAAATAAAATTCAAATTCAAATATTTTATTTCATTGTAAGGTATTTACATACACTTAATGAACGTCAAGGGTAAAATTTAAAATCCATACATCGGCTTTGAGCGCCCTGTTGGCTAAAGTAGACCGGGAGAATAAAGCCCGCGGAAAAAAAACTCTCGGCACTCTTTTTAAATCAGTTCTTGATGAATAAACATTACACAGTATAACTTTAGAAAGATGGTGAGCACGAGATTTATCCGCGTATAAAAAAATGAAAGTACATTAAATACAAAAGGGGGTTCAGGAAAATGTCAAAAGATTTGGTAATATTTTTAATGCTTTAGTTTTTGACATGTGTTGTCATGAAGGTGACTCCTCTCAACCCGTATTACACAATGTAACACATCGTGGAATTTCCCCGCCTCCCCGTCCCTGTGTAACGTCATTTATGGATAACCAAGTGATCACTGTCGACCACATTTGACCATATAGAAGTTAGTACAATTTGGATTTTTAAATGCATAAATAATACGTGCAAGATTTGATAATCGATTAAACTGTGAGGCTTTGAGGTTTGAGGTCTTGAATATTTAAATAGCTTACATTTGACAGCTGGTAGAATTATTACAGTTTCATAAAACAGAACCAAAGTTCTGCTTAACCTTGTGTCTATATGGTTGGCTACTCCTGGAGCTTAAAATGGTATCTTTTTATGTGAGAAGAGTAGCAAACGAGCATGCAAACTACCTGATGTTATGTAGTCGCAGCCCATAGACATCCACGTAAAACCATAAACACGACCGAAATCCTATTTGAGCTCGAACGTAGATACATTGCTGCTCCTGAGGACTAATACGGTCGCCTCGCTTCAAACTGTATCCGGCAACGCACCTCTCCAACCGAAACACAAGTAATGCTTTACGGCGGATTATGAGGGCGGCGGTTGTACCTCCCCGGTCGAACTATACATACCACTTCTAAACTTTACTTTCAACTTTAAAATTGGTCATCAAATCGTGTGCGTTCGGAACATGGGTTTTTATTATAAAATTATTAATATGATTAGTACATTTAGTTTGTAAACGGTTTTCACTGAATATTCCATGTATAGATATGTATGATGAATTTTTTGCATTTTTTATATGTATTACTGATTGGGATGATTGGGTTGAGATCAGTACGCCATAATGTTTAGACGATAAATGTGACTTTTTTAACACTTACACTGCGGGAAACAACTGTTACGCGGCGTAACGCGCCACGCCTGTTGTGTTCATACAAATCTGTGTGACTTACGGGTGAACACAATTGCTATGTTTATGTTTTTTTTATGTAAGAGTAAGAAACGGGCATGCAGGCCTGATGTTAGGTGGTCACTGCAGCCCATGGACAACCACGTCCAATCTTAAACAGAACAGAAGTTCTATTTAAGGATGGACGCGGATG
>DWON01008483.1:0-12099 GCA_018251015.1 Phocides pigmalion okeechobee | reverse complement strand
GAAGGAATATTATAATAGTAATATATGAAACTTAGTTAACTTGTATTAATAAAACAATTGATAAATAAAAAAAATATGCCGACACCAAAAGTTTTATTGATAAAACAGTAATAAAAATTGCAGTATATAGTGATAATTTCTAAAATAATAACATTGATTAAAAGTGACAACACAAACAAACCGATTTGTTTGAGTCATCGTTATCTTTATGAAAGATAGTATAATATCAAAAAGTGAGACAATATTTAATCCATCCAACCAATTATTTTAATTCTAAAAGCTCGCATATAAATCAATTAAACATTTTCTAATGCACTACTAATATGATTTCTCATTTCAATTGTTTTTAATGAAAAAAAATTAATTGACTTAATACATTGTTATTTTACTTTTGCTTAACATTTTGTAATATTTTATAGAGAAACATAGGTGTTTTAATTACCATATTGCTTATACATTTTATTAATATGATATGGATAGTAAAGAGTACGTCGCTTCCCTGAAATATTGAATTTATAATTTATGGTAGCCTGTTAATAATTACGAAATTCTATAGCCATACTTATAATAGCAAAATAAATAGTTGGAGAGAGTGAAGGCAAAATATTTTAAAAACTGTATCATTACTCATTCATAAGCTTGCTGAGTACTTCTTTCAGTTCCATGGAGAACTGAGACACCGGGAGAGCAAGATCCTGCATGGAGGTGCTGGCGCTCTTGTCCTTGACAACATAGTCTGAAGGAACCACAAACAGCTGCTTCTTGTCTCCAGGTTCCTCGAGCGCCTTCAAGAACGGTGGCATGAGCAAATGAGGACGTTTTTGCAGCCACTGATGGAACGATTTCGTTGACCTGGAATTTTTTTAGAGTATCTATGTTTGTTTTATAATGCACATAACCTAAATAAAAATGATAATTTTCTTTTTTAAATGTTTATTTATCTATGGTATGATAAAGATTAAGAATTTAAGAATTAAATAAGGGCTTCTAAGTTCTTGTCTCTTAGTATTATAAGAGAGAATCGAGTTTGCAAGACACTTCTGAAGGTCTGAATTCTAACTGAACCCATTTCATATTTTTGAACTTATATGTTAAAAATTGTTTCCAACTTCTTTTGAATATGAAATAAATGTTATTAAAAGTAATGATTCTTTATAAGGTTGTTCATGTGAAGTTATCTGCATGGATTTAGTCAGCTTGTTACGTAGTGAATTAAATCGGTCTTAAGCGTTATGAGAGATGATAGTAAAATATATTTAAAACTGAAACCCACGTAAGATGTTGAACTTCATCCCACACACAGGCCATAGAGCGTAAATCTTCTGGAATCTTAACGCAATGCCAAATCTTCTTTGTGTTGTTCTTTGGTGGGATATGCTTCATCTTCTGCGGGAGACATGTACCGAATGCCATCGTGTGAGCCGGGCTTGTTTCCGCGTGGATGTCGTAAGCTATCTGCCGCTTAAGCGCGTTCGGATAAGACGCCTGAAAGAATGAAGTTGTTAATAATCTACAGAAATAATAAAATTACAACTGATATTACGCTGTCTGTATATGAAAAATGACAACTCTGTTATAAAATCAATGCAGTAGAACCCAAAACAATAGTTGTTAGAATTTATGTATATTTGTTTGTACGTTTGTGCGCGCTGATCTCAGAAACGGCTTAATAGTATATAGTACATAGGCTATATAGTATATTTGTTATTTTTTGCAACATATCAACAACAACACTGCATATCAACAATGATCTTTATCTACATAAAAATCTTATTTATAAAAGTATTATATCAATTTTCTTTTGAGACTAATATATTGTAGAACCCAGATATTTGCCTAAGATTTAAAGACTAAGATTTGCTATAACAATAATAAATCTATGTCTAGATTAAACTTCAATTTGCTAATATTGATCTCAAATTCTTAGCCGTAAAACCACTGCGAATAGTTAGTTATCTACAGCGGTTGATTTTAATCGAAACTTTAGAGTTCAGAGAATACAACTTTGTAAAACATACCTTTGGTATGCCAACGTAATTGGCAATACTATGCAGTACACAAGGAAGTATCCTGGGATCCAGTACGAGACCTCGAGATGCATGTTCATCAAACCAGACCTAAAATACAAATACTTTTAGACATCTCTAAATATTATATTTAACACATCTCTAAATATTATAAAATAAAGTCCCCCGTCGCGTCTGTCTTTGTCCGTTCGCGATAAACTTAAAAGTACTGGACGGATTTTCTCACGGTGTTCAACAACAGGTAGAGTGATTCCTGAGGAACATTTTGGTGCATAAGTTAAGTTTTTTGTAAATTGTGCGAGGTATTAAATAATCATATTATCTTATCAAACCATCCATAGGTCACCGACAAAGTTTAACGACTATTACGACACTTAGATGTCCTTCATGCATCATGGAAGGAATTTCCTACTAGTGGTTACCCAAATAACTCCTGACTGCGACCACATTTGCTTAACTCTTAAATCGATTATGATCTTCAACATCCGTGGGGTTGCGCAATCAACCGTATATTCAAAATAATACGTCTTACTTGAAACAGGCTTTCCACATCTTCGGGACGTTTGATTTCACTCTTAAACTCAACATTTCCCAATCCAACCCACCAGTCATAGAATTCTTTAGCGATCTGTTGCAAAAATAAAATAACTCATATATGTAGTCAAACTTATACCTATCTTAAAGAAGTGAAACACCTCGATAGATTTTATAGAATATTAACTTGAAAATATTTTCATCTATAGGCTAATGGCAATAACTTTACAGAGAATTACTGAAGTGATACTACTGCCCATAGACATTTCAGGTCGTACGTAAATATTACTATAAGGTAGGACTAAGATGGTCGCCTCTCGATTTTAAAACTCACATATAATGAGCGTGAAGCACTTGTAGCTATATGACAGTACACATACACACCTCTCCTACGGAAACACAAAATTTGCCCAACAGCGATTTTAATGTTAGCGATAGCACCGCCCCTGTTAAATTACAGTTCTAATACATCAATAGTCATATTTATTATGAGTATCAAATGAATTAAAACTTATTTTATTCCTATTTGTGCAGATCCTATACACGTATACCAGTATCTTTTATGTATAACTTATTTTTCATCCTTTGATAGCCTTGATCTATGTATCATATCGCTATAATAAATAGTTTATTGTGATTGTTTAATGCACTGATACCTTCTTTGTCGTAATTTCTGCTTTCTTACTAAACTCATCTGATGCAGACACCTCAAATGTCTTTTGTTTGTACTTAGACTTCCACTTTATCATGTCGGTCTCTGATTTGTTGCAATACAACATTTCATAATGTGGATTTCTTGACATTCTTCTGACATACCTTCGACTAAAATTAAATTTAAAGTTTACAATTAATTTATTTATTTTTATAATTTTATATCACAGTTATAATTACAAATAGAAAATAGTACTTACTGCCCAACAACTTTACTAGCAGCATGTACAATTAAATCATCTAGTGTAGTCGCCGTTTCGTCTAATGAGGATATCTCAGAAATAAAGCCTCTAGATTTTGTTGAAAAGGACCGTGCCACAGTCTTAGACATCATTCTTGAAAATGATTTCGTCATTGACTTTGAAAATGATTTGGAAGCCATGAAAGACTTTGATTTGACCACCGATTTTGAGCGAGAAGATTTCTTTAGGTCTGAAGTCTCAGTCGTTTCAGTAAAAGTTTCTTCTGCTTCCTCATCATCAACACTTTCTTCTTCCGTCAAGTTAAAATCAGTTATTGAAAATACTGGACGTGATGGTGGCTGTCAAATTGACTTAGGTTAAATTGCGTACACTTAGATCGAACCCATAAGGACCAACTCATTAATATCCTACAGCTGGGCAAGTGTGTCCACATAGAATGAAAAGGTTTAGTTCATAAAAATAACTGCGGATTGGTAAACTTCACACACCCTTGAGAACTTTATGGCAAACAAGACATGCAGGTTTCTTCACCATATTTTCTTAGAAGTTAAAGCTAATGATAATGTGTAATATGCACTTATTTTTAAAAATCGTAAGCAATACAATAGAGATACAGAATATCAATTTCTTTTTGAGAAAAAGCAATTGTACACCTACCACTATTATGGATCGCGCTTGATAGAATTGATCCGACGGTTGCACTGAAGATACCTCTGATTGTGGTACATAATGTTTGTCGTCCGCTTTCAGATTAAAAATCTTCGCAATTCTTTTAAATATTATGGGTCCAACAATCTCTCGCACCGTATAGCTTTGAGATTCCCAGAACTAGAAATATAATTTTATTTACATTTTTAAGGGTAGTTTTTATGGGTCCTGTTGGTCAAGCCACATAGCCTACTACTGTTGAACTCAAACTCGCTGATTATTTCTAAGAGTGGGGTCTGAACTAATATAGCTAGAAAAATAAAACTCGCTTCTTTAATGGTTAGATATGCACAAACAAAAATAATTAGAAGTTCCATACTATGAAACGAGAAAATTAGCATCATGTACGCTACTTGTACGAATTGCATCCTCCAAACAATCAGAACACGGATTTCTTTCCTAGTAGACTAAGGTTAGCCTAATCATGAAGTACACATCTAGATATATGACTACGTATAATTTCGATAGGATTTATGAGATCCATGGAAGACCCATCAAACGCAAATTCCACATGGCAGTCATGTATATCAGTTATTTCATAGATGCATATAAACAAAACAAAATCATATCAGGCGACAAACCTTACTGATATGTAAAAAAATAATTAACTACGGCTGACGAATTCTACAAGGAAACGTGATTAAATAAAAATCACAGATTTTATCAATTTTATTTTATCATATTTTCGAAGGTTAGCAGATACTAGTAATAAGCAAATGCATTTAATTAACGTATTTTTTTAAATTATAATAACTATTTATATATTATAAAACTAATTAAAAATTACAATAATGCTAACATAAATATAAGTGTCACCATATACAAATAGACGCACCCATTAAAAAAAGTGATAATTAATGTAGTAATAACAACTTGTGTTATAATTTTTAAACTAAAGTTAAAAATTAAATACTTCTTGCCGATTAACTTTACGTGTATTAGAACCACCTGCTAATTTGTTGCATATTTTTAATAATTAGATCGTCTGATAATAATCGATTTATTTATCATAGAGTCAAAGTACCAGATGATTGAATCGATCATAAATAATCATGTGACTCGTTAATTGAATGAATGAATGATTTTACCAATTAATTATTTTATTGGTTTGAAACAACATATAGAATGTGTGAAGTAAGGCAGCAGGAAGCGGTAGCGCTCTATTTAGGTCTATTTAGTTACATACATAATTAATTTACTTTAATTACCTAAGTACCTACCTGTTCATCTTTATAAGACAGTTCCAAAGTCCGCAGAACATTTTTCCAATGGACTTTTACCGAAGCTTCGTTTTGTTCATAGCGGGATGGTGTTATAATCCTTATATATCTTGGCTTGTCCCAACTTTTAACGAGAGGTCGCTTCCCACAGGGCATCGCTCAGAACTAACAGAGAGAATACGTAGATTGGGCAATTACGTTTACAATGCTTATTAAAGTCTTAAGAACGCAATGAGCTTTGTTTTCTAAATATAGAGTAGGAATATACCATTTCCTTCAAATAAGTTGGATAAAATGTAATGATTGCAACGTATCTTGTTGTTATGTCAAACTGAAATAAAACAATAAACTCGGTGCAATATTGTTTCATTATATATGGCCTCATACCATTTATTGCGGTGTTTATAGCATATTATTAGCGGTGACCGTAATTATTAACTAAAATGTATCTACATCATTTATCTAAATGTCCCTAAAACATCACTAAAATACAAAATAATATATATAATGTTTCCAATAACTTACTAACAGTTATATAAAATAAACTTATATAGCATTGTCTGTTTTAACTACTATATACTGTATTTTCTATGGTCTGTTTCCACAGAGAACGCGATATTTTTAGTATATCTTCCACAAAGTAACTTTAAGCGCCACCTAGCACATATTACTATAACTAAAACAACAGTCAGAAAGCTGACATCGAATATAAAGCCGAAACGTAACGTGTAGTGTATTAAAATACTAAAGTAGTAAGCAGTCTTGTTATGTAATAATAGATGGCGTTGTTTACGATTTTTGTAGTTCAAACGTATGAAGTGAAATTATTGTAGAATTAGAGAAGTTGTTTATTTCAACTACATTCGGTTTGATACGTAATTATATTTTTGAATCGTAAAGGTAACAAAAGGACGTACAATCCACTTGATCGTAAGTGGTCACTGCTTTTCAAGAGCATCTGTAATCAACTTGGTTATAATGAGATATCTAAAGTAATAGATGTGTTGCTATGGTTTTTACTTGTTAAGTTAATTTTGATCGCCTAAAGTAAGTTTTATATTCGCCCATACAGGATATATCACACCTTCAAAAAGAACAGCGTAACTAATTATATGACACACAGAACTACAATATGCTGGTATATTTATTTCTACTTGAATAGGTATATTAGATATAAGTAAATACAAGTAGGTATTTTATTTTCTTCATGGTTTAACAATTAAAGAGTGCTTAGTAAGGAAGGTATTATTTATTACATTTTAGTTACTTTTATTACCTAATGTCGGTACGTTTTTTACTTCATATACATAGTCGAAACCATACATATACTTTATTGTTTTTCTGTATCTATTTGTTCAAATTCCATCTAAAATATAGTTGTCATGCTAATAATAAAACAAATTTTAAATTTGTACGCATATTTATTATGAAAAAATATTATAAATTATCTAAATTTTAGTTACTTTCCTAATTGTTCAGCATCTTCTATAGTGTCAGGTACTTTTAAACCTCGCGTTTCCGGCTGAGTGAGAACCAATAAAGCTGATACCATAGACATACCACCAAACATCATTGACGGTATGCCACTCCAGTAATCCATCAGAGGAGGCGTGAGAGGTGCTACCACAGATCCAATTCTACCCAACATTGAAGAAAATCCCAAAAATGACTGTCGATACCTTGTAGGATACAGTTCAGATGTAAACAAATACAAAGAGGTAAAAATCACACCAGTACAAAATTTTCCGGTTAAATATAAAAATAACGAAACTCCATATAAATTATCGGGTGTAAAGGCAAACGCTATGCAACATAAAGAACACAGAAAATAACCCAAGAATAAGGTAATTTTTCGTCCTATTCTGTCTAAAATTAACACTGCTGTCCAATATCCAGGAATTTCTATTAATACTATTAAAATGTAATTTAGGTAAATATTGCCCGATAAACTAACGGAATTAATTGATAAGCCATAATATATAAATGTAGTTGTAATCCAAAATACCGGTGTAGTGCAACACCTGCGCAATAAAACTGGTGATTTAATCACTCTTGTTATCAAATAAACTTTGTTTTCACCATCGGCTGTAGGTTGTGGAGGTATTGCTGTTAAAAGGTAATTCATCACTTCATCTGAACATTTTTTACCGTTCAATGAAGCGGCGCGTTCTAGGGTCCGCTTAGCTCTTTCATTTTTGTTTTTGCTCAGCAGCCATCGATGGCTTTCTGTCAAAAGCCAGTAATATGACACTAAGAGAAATATTGGTGTAAACAATGTCAATGTAAGTTGACGCCATTCGCGCACACCCCACGCGATCACGCCCAACAACGCTTGTCCCATTGCAAACATTGATGACATTGTCGCGCTCGTTGGTACACGGAATTTAGGACCGACTATTTCTGCTGCCAATATATAAGCTGCACTGTACAGCCCGCCGCCGATAGCGGTATGCATAAATTGCAACGTAACGTACATCGTATAGTTCACAGAGAATGCACGAACAAAACCAACAAGGGCACAATTGAACGCGAAAAACACTATCGATATTCGACGTCCAAAGACGTCAGACACGACCCCTGCGAGTGGCAGGGCGATCATTGCACCTAAACTGTTCAACGTACCGGCTAACGCTCGAAGCCACTCCTGACACTCCAAACCAAAATCATAAACAACTGTATTAGTTCGATCGTACACGTAACTTTCACATTCTATGACTTTACTTCTATTAAACAGAAAAGCAGGGCAAACTCCACTCGTAAACTCTTCATCGTTTGTGACATTAGCGTATCGAAAACAGTCATCAAAGCCGGTCGAAGTTTCTGGTATAGCGTTAAGTAACCATTCTGGTAGATATTCGGGATTGGGTCCATCACATTGAGGTACAGCACATCTATGTGGAAGTCTTCCAGCGGTGAATATATAATCTCCAGCCATAAAACCCGAACCGATGGCGGGAAAGATCAGTAAAAATAAGTTTATCGCTTGGTATTTTCCAAACTGTCCTATTTGACTATTCAATACATCCTCGAAATGTCTTTCATTACCATCTTGCTTCATTTTGAATGTAAAATGCCGGCAATAAACTATTATTTGCGTAAAAATCACACAGTTACACAGCCATATATGCGCGGAGTATTACTAATGTGAATCTGATTTTTGGCGACCGTTTGCCAGACATTAAGTAGGTTTGTTTTTATTTGCTCAATGAAATATATCATAATTCTTATCTTTACTATCGCATAAGTTTAATATCAATACATCGTTAGTCGTCAACAATTCTTGTTTTATCCCAATTGTCCTTCGAGATGGCGCTGTAAAAATATATATGGGTATTAAAATATTATATAAAAAATAGGTAAACGACAAGATCTGCATTTAAATGTTCATATAACAAGAAATAACGCAAGACTGTCACCAGATAAGAATATTGCAATGTTACGCGATATATTTATAAATAACTATTTATAACTCTGCGACGTTCGTGCACTAGTTAACTAAAGCGACTGACGAGAAAAAATAAGTCGATCATCAGTTATATTCTCCCTATTTCGTTATTCTAAGAGAATAAATTTAATTATTTACATACCATATGATGTTTGAACATAAATTCAAAATCAAACACGTGTTTTCTGAATCTTCAGGTTCAACCGTTATGAATGGTGGAGGGTCCATTTACCGAATGAATCCGTCGATGTTTTGTCGAACAGATACATCTTTTATCTTCGTGTGAGTTACTACGCTACTATGATATTTATTTTTAAAAGATTGGCTATGTGTTTTCGTATTTTCTTATCAGATGGATGTAGCAAACGGGTATGCAGCACGACTAATATTAAATGACTGCAACGTTATTAAATTTAATATTAAAATATATCGACAAACACAGCCAACTGATTCCAAACTAAGCAGAAGTTGAACTATGATGTTTAGATATCTAATAAGCACTTATGCATATTTTTAAATACATATTTAAATAGATCATTTCACAATCACATACAGAATACATACTTGTTCTCATGACAAATATTTTTCCCGAGTAGGCTTCGAATTTACAACCTCCTTCCTATAAAGGTCAACAACCCTAGAAGCTAATCAATCAAATCAATCATTAAACACCAGTTACCAAAATGAAATAGGACAAGAACCCTAGTCTCACCAGAAGATAAATTGCACGAAGATAAAAGAAACTTGCCACACCTGATTTTTTATATATACTAGCCTAGCGATAAGGCGGACGGGCTGCCTGATGGAAAGCAATCAACGTCGCCTATGGACGTTTGCAACACCAGAGGAATCGCCAATGCATCGTCAGCTTTGAAGGAGAGCTCTTTTTGCACCTTTTTTTAACAGCCCCATGTCATGACGCTCCGAGAATACCTCAGGAGGAAGTTCATTCGAACCGTGGAGGACCGCCACGAGTCCAATTGATGTGGATGGAACCTCATCCTTCGGTCTGACTCACTTATACTCTGAATAAGAATACATAGTGATACATGTGCGTAGATGTCACTGCTTATGCATATTACAATAATTACTTCAATTATTATTTATGCAAATGTTATTTACATTTGCATAAATTATATTCTTCTTCCAGGATTAGGTCTTGTAAGTGTTTTATAACTGAAACTGGTCGGTGATTTGAGTGGGTGATAATAATGTCATAATTAAGTACTCTTTACGTGTATTAAGTGAAGGTACACATAATCCATTCCACTACATCATATACCGTTAACACTAACATACACTTTCTCCTAGATACTTCCTGCTAGGTATTTGTTATTATAATAATCCTATTATATTTATATACTCGGAAAAAACAGGAAAATAGGAATGGTTTCATAATTTAATGATAATTACATTAAAGATTATTTAATTAGATAAACAACTACGTGCTCTTTAAAATATACATTAGGGCACTCACTATGTTTCTTTTTTAAGTATATAATTTAAAAATATTTTGACATAATTTACCGCTAATATATCGCTATAGAAAATACGTATATTTACGTAACTGGAAAGACAACAAAAGGGTGCATTTCAAACAACACATTAGAGATTTTTATATCTTGCGTCCTTCCAATGTAATGAATTTGTCACTAATTGAAATTTTATGACAATGCTTAAAATTTTATAAAACAGTTATAGGTAATTCATATGTATTATATTATACCATAGCAGGCACGAAAATTATTTAAAACAGTAATTGCTAACATACCCTTTACCATATGAACTATGTGACATTCAAAAAAGGGTAAATTCTGGTGATTTTTCATGATAATTTGTACTGAAGCTAATTTAATGAGGTAGTTAAAGTTCCTTAAAATATTTAACTAGGGTCAACCAGTTCCGAAAGTCTTCTTCTAATTTGCTCAATAGGCACAGGCGTATTATGTGGCGAGAAGACAGGTGGTGTGAGGTCACCCTGTCGCGTCTCAAAGGTAAGTCTTGCATTAAGTACAGCAGGATCAAACAAGCCAAGACTGCTGAGGTAAGGAGCTCGGCGGTGCTCGGGATGGTCAATCATCCAACGGCAATACTCCTTGACACTCCTACAAAATAGAAGTATTATTATTTATTTCGCCAAAAGTTCTAAACGTTCTAAATTTGATAATAAACATTACATTAATATTTTCTATAATCTATGTATATTTTAACATATCACAAGGGACCAAAGTGGTAAACAATATTCCAGATCTAAGAACTAATTGCCAAAAAATTAGGCTGGTACAGTGCAGTGGAATATTTAGTAACAGTAGAAAATTATATAAAATGTGTAAATTTATGTCTCCAAAATCAAGTTTTACAATTTTTAGGCCGATACCTTAGATTGGTGATGCCTTCCCATACTGCTTTGAGTGAGACGAGATCCTTGGGGACATGGCGCGCAGATCGCCATAGATCCTTGGTGTTGTTCCGAGGAGCACGCCACTGTTCACGTCTAGGTAGCCGGCGATCGAAAGCTGTCACATAGTCGGGTTTTCGTTCGGCTTTGACATCTTTAAGGATTTCCCTTTCCAAGGCCATGTAACAGGATTTCTGAAGATAAATTTATTACTGGTGAGATCGATGAGGAATTTCGCCATGCAATCAAGACGATGTCAAAATATTTTAAATTAGCAAATCTCCGACCTGATTTAATTATTTTTAAATATAGAAATACTGAGACTTTTGCAAAATTTTCATGTTAATCGTCTTCGTTTTGAATATCGATCAAGCTGAAGATTTCTTTTTCACACTAGAAATATTTTTAAGAAAAGAAAAACATTACTAGTATATAATTATATGATAATTATATATTTTATTGATGCGCGTTATGTACAGCTCTAGTTATATCAATAAATAACTTATATAAAGTGTGAGAAAAATGACTCGCTATAAATTAAGATGAAAGGCTAAGGCGGGCGTAGCATATTTATCTGCTTTAAAATAAACGCGGGCGTCTGCAGGGCAAAGCCTTAATTATTATTAAAGTTTTTTGCATCAAGCCAAGACGCATTTTTAATTACACATTAATGTTAATCTCAGGTTAATAAAGACGAAATTTAATCAACTTCCATTTGTTTTACTGTTTTAATTAGATAGTTTTAAATTTAGATAATTAGAAAATATAATCTGATTTTGTGCGGGTGCACACTTACTATCGCTGGATTGGAAGAATAGACTTTGGTTACTTGCTGTATTTATTTATTCTGTAT
>DWON01008482.1:0-12099 GCA_018251015.1 Phocides pigmalion okeechobee | reverse complement strand
CGAGAACACTTGTCAGTCACATAACCTATATACCTCTAACGATTACGCGTACATTGTCGTCTCCTGCGTTTGTAATCGACCTGTGCCAATTATTTAATAATAAAAACTATAGCTGAATGTATTGAGATAATAAGATGGTACAGCATTTTTACAAGATATAAAATATTATTGGAATATTGTTAATTGTTCAAAACGGTAAAATACTACAAGACCAATTTCTTAAACTTTGTATACTGGATAGGAAGTACACATTATAATTTCTATATATAAATAGGCACGTGTTAAGGTTCGTTCCTGACACAGATAACGTGTTTGTAAGGCAAACATCAGCGGTTGGGCAGCGGACGGGTTCTGGCCGCAGCGGTGCGACGTTTCTCTGCACTTTCCCTCGCGCTGGCGCGCGCCCCGGAGTGCGCAACCGTTACTCTACGAGCCGACAATCTCGCACTACTACATGTATGTTTCGGCAGCAATGTGCTATAGTGTTTCTGATTAAAATGATGCGATAATAGTTATAAGCGTTCTCTTCTCAATTTTCAGAGCGGACGCGGCTATGATTGAGTTCGATAAACGGAGTTGTTGACAGAGGTCATACCATCACGCATGTTTCCAATGACTAATGCCCACGTAAGAGTGTTATAAGTTGAATCCTGCATAAGTGTTCATGTATCTCTGTTATGTGGCGTTGGTGTGTTCAATATGTGTTACATGTGTACATGGACATTGTAAAACTAACGTGTCGCTGGATCCGTTTGAAATCTTCTTTTAATAAAAAAAGTCCTACATATTAATAAATTTAAGTAGGTTAAAATCTGATTACTGTCAGCAGATTGTCAGCCGTTTTACAAGATGTAGAATTTCCATCATACAACACTTGGCACTTGCACTAGGCAACTTGCAACAGACGTACTCGTATCGCGTTTAACTCATTAAATTGGCTCTTATAACTAGATAATCGTACAGATCATCGAGCGATCTATACTTTGATAACGGGGATGGAGCAGGACGAAAGTTCAATTTGAATTGCTTTCTAAAGTACTTGGGTTGTTGCATTATTCATTTTAAATATTTTATACACACCTTAAAGGTTGTACTCCTATACATACATATAGTTGGACCGGGATGATACTACCGCCATCCTCATAATCTGCCGTGAAGCAGCTTTTGTGTTTCGGTTGAATACATTCGCTTGCCGGTTCCACTTAAAAACGCAGCGACCAACTTAGTCCTCAGGAATAATTATGCAACTACATCCATATGCCCTTGGATAGGATTTCAGTTCTGATTTTGGTTTCACATGTTTGTCCATACGCTGTAGCGACTACTTCATATCAGTTTGATAAAGAAACACATCACAAATACGTCTATGGTGCGTGCTGCCGTGTGCTGCCACGTCACGCTGCTGGCCAGTGAAGCGCGGAACGCGCAACCCATGTCGATATTACTCAATCATTGTTTTCCCCCTCGAACGATATCTACATCTGTCCATATGTTTTCGTGTTATCTTTATCTTTTGTTGAGGAATTTCGACATGACAGAGCTATATTAACGTCCGACTTTTTTACACTACAGCATTCCGCGTGGCTGAGCCGTCATCGATGACCGTTTGACATGCTGCGAATTTCGAATACGATTTTCGGTCAAGCAAACATCCAAATGATTCATAGAATTTTAAAATACCAAAATCATTTGTTTTTTAGAATGTTTGTTTACTTTAAATCAAAGTCAAAATTTAGTCATCGATAAGTATTTTCTAAATGGCATATATTATCAACTAACTTCAATTTGCGTCTTTGACGCAAAATACAACTTTTTAAGTAGTTTTATAAACTGTATATAAAAATCTACTTCAGCACGTGTCCATGGAAAATTATTGTTTTAACACGTTATCTTAGCTGTCATTATTTCTGGTCACTTCTTAGTTCCATTATAATATAGCGTGATGCGGAATAACCTATAAAAATTCCACAGGTACAGGCCCTCTTGTGCAAAAACACAAATAAATAAACAAATTGCGCCAAGAAACATCAGTCCTTAATAAATAAAACATAATAGTAAGCGCTCCAAATATGCCTTTTGTGTCACCGTGTTCGAATCATGATTACCTAATTATTTTTTACCTCCTTCAACAGGTGTTTAAATCCTTATCTTTTGCAACGAATGCTAATTACATGAAGTCATTAATTTACTTGCTGCCCTTTTACGTACCCGCATGCCATTGAAACTAAAAGTCTAATTAACTTCGTAATCATGATGGCTCATCGGGAAAACGAAACCATTACTCAACACTATAATTTCGATTTGTGGAAGTTAGCAAATGGCACTCATTGGAGTCTAAATGAAGTACATGTTAATCGTGTCTGATTTCTTACTGGTACTAAGGTGTTGCTGTCGAATGCCATTCCATTCACAGCACATCTGTAGTGATCGTGACTCATTGGTTTATTAATCAAGTTATGTGATTGAAGGTTTCAACATCTCTGTTTTGGTTACGTTGTCTCTTCGCATAATACAATAAATATTATACCTATTGACTTGAATTCAATACATCAAATTTTAAAAAAAGGCATACGTTTAGTAAATAGCAATGAGAATGACTATTTTAATTGAATACTAGTATTTTATATATTTTTAATAAATTTGTACAGTAAAATGTAAATAATGTATTGTAAGAATGTCCATTGCCTTACATATTAAATTAAAATAACTTTTATAATCATGAGGTGAAAGTAACTTTTTAAATATTTTAATTTGATGTTTTTACATTTTGTAAAGTTCCATAACTTGTTTGTAGAATTTACGTGCGAAGTTTGTCGTGAGTTTTTTTACTTTTTGTAATTTTAGATTAGAGAGATTTTATTTTTACCATCATAGCCTACAAACGTTGGTAAATAACAAAATAAACGAGTTAAATTAACGTAACGTCATACACAGCACACATTAGTTTTGCATTGAATTATCAAATTATACGTTTCAAGCATTTACGTGATAATATTGAGTGTATATTTCAATTTCTCGATTCACAATAAGACGAGTAGAAGACTCATCTCATGCTGTGAATAAAGAGTAATAAGTGAAGTAGACCGTAACGGTACTGAAGTGCGTGTCATATCTTGTTTGAATAGTGATTGTAAGAGGACCGTGGTGTACCTATATTGTTGTACTACGGAGAGTGAACTTATAATAATTACAAAACAAAATCTATATACAAAAGTAAATAAGGAAGAAAAGATATGCATTTTATCCGAATATTTATATATATTTTGCCCCATATTATGTTACTATTGGAAAATAAATACAAGAAGCAAATTCAAGGGCGTACAATGAGTTGATTTGGGTAGGATTGCTCAACAGGTGCCATGACATGAAATAATCTATTAAATAACGACACTGGTATTAGTTTAATAAAGTAATCAAGACAGGCTACATTAGTAATAGCCTGTCTTGCTGTGCAATGGTGTATTGGAACTAGGAATTAAGTTTTTATTATTGATGAATATAGTAATATCATCAGTGGTGGGTTAACAAATCAATTTAGATACATATATTTCCATTTTGACCTCAGCAAGTAAGGCAAGTTATGGTGTTAATGTACATATGACAATATCCCTAAAAGTCAAAGTGAGCGTTGATGGCATATTAGTGCTGGTATGTGCAGTCGGTGGCCGCGAGCCTGCGAGCAGCGCGAGGCTAACTTGTTCCCATCTACCAGAGTCTTCAATGTATTCGTACAGCTCTGAAGGTTGAGTCAGAATGTGCGTATATTCAAAAAGTAGAATAAAACACAAATAAACTTCTTTTACGAAACTACGAAGAAAATCAGAAGCAGTGATCATGGGAAAAACAAAATATGTGAATCATTCGATACATACTTCCTATGTTAGAAAACGAAGAGATCATGTTTCCAAGCAATCATAGAGATCACAGATTTTATTTAAATTTAAACTAGTTAACTTCAATTCCTTTGCCAACAGGAGGGTTGCATAGATCGTACACTGGCATAGAATGATGACCATTACTTGAACACCTTGGACTTCCAACGGCGAGAAAGTGATTGCATTATTGAACGCCAATTTATGTAAGCTAACATTCTTACAAAAATAATAAATCTCATTTGCATACTTCCTTATGTACTCACTGGCATAAAGCGTCACGAGTTTATGAATGTTTTCATCTTTCGTTTATGTCTTCGTTAGATCGTCTGGATCTAACCTTCGGTTCAGATCAAACCTAATAATAGGCTAAGCATATATTTTTCAGTCGATTGAGTTATTGTTAAAAGATAATTTAAATAAACATAAATGTTATTCGACTGTAAGATTTACAAGATCATAGAATTTTATTCATTAAAGTTTTGCAATTGGAGCAACGCAAAGACCGAAATTAATCAGCTATCGTGGACAATTCTCGTTTGACGTCAACTCCTGAAAGCGGGTAATTTGCGTGGTAATCGATTGATGATTGCAATCTAATTTGACGATAAAGGCAACAGAATAACTGAATTTATGAAGTTATGGCGTTATAACAAACAAATTTTAGGATAACAATTTGAATTGCCTGAACAAGTTATCGATTTTATTTATCTGGAAGAGATTTAATTTTCACATAAGCAGTCCTTTGTCCTTATATACATTTCTATTGTGTGTTATATCGTGTACAAAACTTATAAATATAATAAATAAATGGAAGTTATTTAAAACTTTAAGTCTGTTATAAGCAATATGGTATTTTTAAGTTAGGTAATAATTTGTTCAATGGACATCTTGTGATTATGTGAGCAACGTCGAACGGTGTTAATCTTATTATAAGGTATATTGATAAGGTCCTCCATATCGTCGGTCGATATAAATTTTAATAGCAGTATTATTTTTACAGATTATAGGTTTAATCGAAAAACACGTAAGTACCTCTTTATCACGACTGTAGAAAGAAGAATAGATCAATATCAGGAAATTACTATGCGTTCATACTTGCGTTTACTAGATATATTTTTGTTCTCTATAATTGATGACAAAACATCAGCCCATTTTCGTTAATATTGTACATAATTCCTCTTGTGGAGAACCACTGTTCTTTTTAAAACACATTATTTATATATTGTCAAGTAATGTAAGGACCTATGACTTTAGTTACTGGATTAAACTTTTCAAACTACTGTTCGCCCGGAATATTTTTGTGTTATTGCTATTTTTCGTTATAGTATTTTGTGTTATATATTATTTGATGAACAAAGTAACGAATTGGTTTCCTGTAGATATTGTTCTTAACATGAAAGTCACGAAGCGTAGCGGATGCGAGTCGTCGCTGAAACAGGACCTACTTATATTTGAGTCTGCTAACTGTTCATGAGTTTTAGTTTCAATACAGAATGGAACTGTGGGTTAGTATTGTTGTTTTATTAAGAAATTGTATAATATATCCATTAATTAGAATTCTGCTAAGTGAGGAGAACTTACTGGCCACATCGGAGCAACGACCGTGCACCGGCGCATGCGCACCGCCATCTAGCGGTCGCGCCCGCAATTATCTGCCACCGTATATACGTTTCACATACGGGAACTTTATGACAAATTCATTTATCTCCATTTAATTATAACGATTAAATAATATTTATTTCGTCTTACAACAAACTCTAACACAAATTCTACAAAAGGACCGTCAGATTGTCTGTTATCAACAATGTCTATGTTCCTAATTACAAATTGAAACCGCTTGTGACCGATTCAATAACTGAAACTCAACACACGGTGAAACATTAAACCGTTTGACTCATGCATTGTTACGATATGAGGAATCACCAGAGGAGTGACGTCGCGGGAAAGCAGCGCTCTCTCAGAGCGGCCTCGATCCCAAAAAACGGGCGCGGGCGCAACGGAACGTGACGTCCTGCCCCCGCTCCGCGCTGTACTCTGACTGCCCGTACTCACCCTCGCCGTGACGCTGGGAACTTACAGGTAGACTTTGCGGGAGACTTCACACACAACACTCGCGGCGATACTTCGCGCCTCAGCGGCGACCGGGTGCGCACTGGCCGGAGCCGCAGCCGCGCATTCCCCTCCCCGCGCCGGCGCCCGCACCCCGCGGCGCGCGGAGCCTCCGCAGGTGCGGCGGCGGAGCGCGGCGCGGGAGCCCGCAGTGCCTCACCGCGCGTGAGAGCGGTCGCGCGACTCCAATTTCCGAGCCAAGTTCGAAAGATGTCCACGAACGGGACGGCGGCACCGGAGCCGCGGCTCTGCCACGTGCGGAAGGTGCCAGACTTCGATGGTTATGGATTCAATTTACACGCCGAGAAGGGCAAGCCGGGTCAATACATTGGCAAGGTGGACGAGGGCTCCCCGGCGGAGACGGCCGGGCTGCAGCGAGGCGATCGCATCCTCGAAGTGAACGGGCAGAGCATCGCAGGAGAGACACACAAGCAGGTGGTGGCGCGTATAAAGCAGCGTCCCGACGACGCCGAGCTGCTTGTGGTGGCTCCGGCGCCAGGAGATCCGGTGCCCGATTTGGATGCGCCTGCCGCTACAGCCACACCCGAGCCGCCTGCCGACAAGCCCGACGGCGCCGCGGATCCGCCACGGCTCAACCTGCAGATGACCGCCGCGGAGATGCGCGCGCATCTCGCCGCCAAGAAGAAGGTGGATCCGAAGAAGGTGCCCATGGACCTCAAGTCCAAGTTTGATATTGTTAAAAAACTTTGAAGAGTGCTGCGTGTGTGAGTGTGGGAGGCGCCTCGCGTGCGATGGTGCGGTGGTGTCGCGTCGAATCGCAGTATACAATTGTACATGGTATCAGTGGGCGGTGGAGTGCAGGTGCAGCGCGGTGTTGCCAGCGCGCGGCGCGATGTTGCCAGCTCGCAGCGCGGACTCGTGGAATGTTTGTGATCGTATTCTTTGTACAACTTTTGTATAAACTTCTACGCGTCGCGACCTTAACGAGATGTAACATATCGTGCCTTCGTAAAATTGCCATTGAATATTGTACATAGGTACCGTACTTTTTAAGGATATAAATGAAAATTTATTGTATTTATTATTACGGAATCGATTGAATTTTAATGATTGATTATCTATATGTGTAGTTAGAGTTATATACCTAATTAAGTGCAATTATTGTTGAATGATCAATAAAGGATATTGAGAAAAATTGTCGTGGTTGTACAATAGCGGCCAGGGACGGGCGTTTCACCGCCGCCCGCTTCCGACGTTTGTATCCGCACTCGCGTCCGTAGTTACTGCCTACTACTGCCTACTACTGCCTACTATAGTACGTGGTACTCGTACTTATATACCTTCATTTCAAAACTACTCGGATATCAATGATGTGATCTGTGTTCACCATATGCGGGAAGACATCTGACTTTATTGTAAATCGGAGCACCGCCGATAACACGGGGCCTACATTTTCCTGAATACGTGAGAAGTTCCCCACCGTCGTTCCCCACAGTGCGCAGCGTGTAGATTACACCTTATCACCTTATCACGGTATGAGCTGCTATTATCAGGCGCTGCTCGGTGCCGGCACCTATCTCGTTGCCCGTTTTCCCTTCAGCCTTTTTGTGAGATTATTTCATTTTACGTTATTAGCGAATCGCTAATATTTATTGTATTACGACATGGATTACATCGGTGTGTTCATTGATTGGCGGTAAAATTTATACCCCTGATTCTGAGTTGGAACTTATATTGTTTTTATTATGAATATTAGCTTTAGCTCACAGCTTTGCTTACAAAGAAATCAATATTATGAAATTTTATACAATGTTTCAAATCCCTAAGAGATCCAATTTCCAAATATCCATTATTAGTGTTCACTTACGCTATATAAAGTTCCTATGTGCAAAATTTCAGGATTCTAGATTCAGCGGTTTCGGCTGTGCAATGATTTCTGGGTCTGTGTCTATTGTTACTCTTTTATAGATTTCAATTCTCTTTTGGAATGTCTCCAGATTTATTGAATGGCATTTGTTAGGAATTTATTTGTGGATTATTTTAAGGGGAATAGTTTAGTCCTCGTAGATAACAACATTTATTTTGTGTAGAATTCCTGGACTATTTTAATGTACATCAGATATCAGTGGAAGGCAGATAGAACTTCAAATTAAGTGGATGAATAATCAGAAAAAAGTATAATTTGAAAATGCCTAATTGCAGCAACAATATTTTGTACGAGTATCATAAATATTTTTTTATTGTGGAAGAGTAAGAAACGGGCATGCAGGCCACCTGGTGTTAAGTGGTCACTGCAGCCCACGGACAAACACGTCCAATCTCAAATAGATAAATAAATATATGTTCTATTTGAGATTGGACGTGGTTGTCCATGGGCTGCAGTGACTACTTAGCACGAGGTGGCCTGCATGCCTGTTTCTTACTGTTTCGCAATAAAAAAAACAGAAGTTCTATTTAAGGATAGACGCGGATGCGTTCTTACTCTTGAGGACTAAGATGGTCGCCTCCAATAATGTGTATCCGGCAACCACACCTCCCCAACCGAAACACAATACATGAAGAACATGTTGCTTTACGGCGGGTTATGAGAGTGGCGGTGGTACCGCCCCGAGCGAGCTCTAACGGCTCTCCCACCTTTGAATTAATATATCATTAAATGATTAAGCTTATCGCGGGACAAATCCCTCAAGCTTTATACAACCTTAAAAAGTCCCAATTTGCCTCTCATTATCATGAAAATATAAATTCTTATTATTTACATTATCTACAATCATTATCACATATCATTTCAGCCACACTTATCTAGTTAAACAACTACTATTTTAAAATATACATGAAAAGATTAAATGAATGTAAATTTTATGAGATAGCAAATTCAGCTCCGACAAACACCAAACGTCACAAATAACTAAGAAATACCTGAGTCTACGCTATACTAACATCTGTACGAACTCTACGAAACAAATTACTGTATGAAGTGATATAATATAGACTGACAGGATTTGTATGTTTGCCTTGAAAAAAGCTGTCATTTAAGTAAAATTAGTATCAATTTAAAACATAACAAATAGCCCGAACCCACTGCGACATCCGACAATTACAACATTTCGCTGTGAGTCAAATTAAACGTGGCATGCTTACACAAAGTGAACTTCATCCTTTCAGTGGTTGTTTCCATTTATGTGAAGTTAATACCTAAGTGTTATTATTTTACAATGGAGCATCAGTACACGCTATGTAGGTACCTACGAACGAGCGCGAAGCCGCGGCGCTCGACACGTCCTCGCTCAGCTGGTCACGTGATGATGCGGAATGTTACAATAATGGACACTATGTATTAACAAACGACAATCTCATGCCACCTTGCATCGTCTATAAATTTTGCTACAATAGAATCAGGTTCAGGGCAAAGGGTGTATGAAGCTACTTTAAAACATATTACGCCATTTAATAAGTAAAGTGGACCGTGCACGCTAAAGCTAGTAACATAATTTTAATTAGGTGATGATGAACAAAATAGGCAAAATCTACCATGAGGAGTAATTAACTGCTTTAACCTTGAGTCCAAAAGACTTAATAGTCGTGGTATATATAGATAGTACTTCGTTCAATTTAAGTCATTGTTAATTACATAAACAGCAAGTGCATGAACCAGTAAGTTTCAATTTATACAATTAGTAAGTGAGGGAACCTTTTGTAACACACTTAGCGGGATACTGCGCACGGACTTAACAGAGGATATGCAAATACAATAAGTGGCGCGTACGTGATAGCACAATGAGGTAATTTGTTGATAACTGATCGTCCGCAGTGGCGTGTGAAGCGCCGGAGGCTGCTCGGGAAGGTCGCCTGTCTGTTTGCCGCGCCAAAAACGCTACGAGAACAATTGCACGCCACCATCGCTCTCGTCGACGGGCCGGCCAACATGAATTGCTCACTGGTTACTTACGCACTTGTTTAACTGATGTTCCTTTACGGCTCCTTTATTATCAGTATTTATTTAAATTACACGAATTGTAAGTATTACGTGCATTTCTGTGCTCCATAGAGCAGGTCGAGTAGCCCTAAGTGCAGTAAGCTGCGTAACATCCGATAGGAGGGTTGATCACCACATTAAGGCAGGGTGGTGAAGTATGCTGCAGACCTCCAAATAGGAGAGTAACCCGTGGCCGGCCGTAGGATAAAATAGGATTGCAATGAATACAATCCAGTGGTAGAACTCGTGTGCGCAGCAGTTACTCGATGGAGGGAGAACTTGTAGCAATAGCACAACGATTTAAAACTGTTGTTATCTGTGAATAGTATGTATGTACTAATGGAGACATTCCAGTTTAGTCCTTAAGAGCAGCAATACTCATATGATGGGCCTTTGTTGTTACGTTTGATACTGTTCGGACTCAGTGGCGGTGCCAAAGAGTGGCAGAGATCAATTAATATTCAAGGACTTGTAAGATTGAAAGCGATTATCATTACACATAAAATACAATTACTTATATAACCGCATCGAAAGCTTTATTTTGTCGACATCAAACAAAATCATACGGAAATAGCAAAAATGGTTCAATTATTGTGTCTCACGGAATATTTTTTGTTGGGTTTTTAATCAAAAGTTTCTTATTTATACATAGGAGCCGTTTATATGTATAGTGTCATAAACTGTTTAAGGAAAACGTGTTAAACCGCTTCATTAACATTGTTATTATCAGTGAATACCTTACGAAGTTCCCCGAACGTTGCAAAATATAGAAAATTCATGAAATTAATTATACGTTTCTTTACCAAACACTAGAGCAACATGGATGAGTAGCTTCAAGTTTTCTTCTGTCGTGGCGATCGTAATTAAGAGGTTAACTATAATCCCTTTGGTTATTTTGTCTAATTACAAAATGTAACCATCATGCATCAAGTCTCAGTATAATTATTAGGTCTTGTTTCCTAATTGTATTATATGAAATTGTGAAAGAATTGCAGTGGAGTAACATAAATGTTTGTTTTGAAAATAACATCTTTGATGAAAAAAAATCGCCATACTTTGTAATACTACCAAAAACTTAATATATAAAATTTATAATTTAAGTAGCTTAAGTAATAGGCTCGTCAAATATGTAGATACGATTATGTCGCTAACTAGATCGGCCTCAGACGCAGACTCCCTGCGATGCAAATCGTGTCCGGTGCGCGCCACGATCGCTCTGGGCGCAGGTTTTTTGCCCGCGTCGAGAGCCCGGCCGTCGCTTCCTTGTTTTGTATTGTAATTATCAATTAGTTACGAGATGTTTATTACTTAAACCTAGGGCTACCAACCTAACCTACTACAACATTTATACATATCTACTGTTGAAGCAACGATAGTAGTATATATCAGTTCAGCACATACCAGTCTCTTTTATAAATAACAAGACGATACCAGAACAAACAAATTCCTCACCTTGTTGAATTTATGAGTGTAACTTGATTATGATCAAGTACAAGTTTTGTACACTTTGTTATGTGCCTGTTTTAAGTAGACACTAGATTTTTTTAAGACTCTTTGATTTTATTACTTGCTAGTATAGTTTTATTGTAAAAAAATGGCCATTAATATTTCTAGGGCCAAGTATTACGGAAATACGAGTACACGCGTGACACATTCAGGCTTAGTCTTCGAATCGGGCCTTCTGGCTAGGTCCTCGAAACTGAGCCATTGAATGTTGACTGTAGACGATATAATTTGTTTATGCAAATGAAAAAATTGCTTAATGCAGTGGACTTATTAGGGTATTTCCTACTTCTGTACTATAGTCAGTAACACATGATACCCGGTAAAACAACGCTATTTGTTGAATATTGCCATATAATATTTAAGTACACAGTTTTATTACTCAAGGAAGGAAAATTAAGCCGTGTTTTAATAACACGTGACGTATTGTATGAAATCATCTAGCAAGCACATGGTCACCGAGAACTGGGCTCAAATTATAATCTCTTGTTTACATAGACTTAAGTTAAATTTCGATGTCGTCGATGGCTTCGGAATTGATAATATTGTGTGAACAGATGTTGTGCGTTGGTATGATAAGCTTTTGGAGGTTTCTGGTTTATCCAATAAAAGTCTTCAGAAGGTTGAAAGTGGAATATATTTACAGAAAAATAATCACAATATGTATAAAAAATA
>DWON01008481.1:0-12100 GCA_018251015.1 Phocides pigmalion okeechobee | reverse complement strand
GAACTCCTACTACAGGTACTTTTTGCTTAAAGGGAGGCTCTAGCCCCCGTACATACTAATGTAACTTACCTTAAGAGATGAATAAATAATAATAATAATTATTATTATTATCTATACTGCGCTGATATATCTATATATATTTTAGTATAATAGTAGTTAAGTCAAAATTGATTCCCTTGTGTTTCGGCCAAATTGACTTTTAAATTAATAATTATGAAATTGTGAATTTATAAACATGCTCGTATATAATAGACTTGGAAATGGTTGTGGTTTTTCAAATTTTATCTTGTTTCTAAACTGTGATACTATTTTCTAAAGCATGCGATAAACTTTCTTCGGCCAAATTTGATGTTGGGTAATGCAGAAATCCAATGAGTTATGCTTGCAATGGGTATATAAACATTGTTTTAGGTGATAGAACTATTTGATAGTGGTCTGCTGTGATAGCACCCGTACCCCTGTTTCTGTTGCTTAGCAGCAGTGTAGTGGAGCTGTCTTACTAATTTGAGACATTTCATCTTAGTTCTCATGAGTAGCAATGCACCTGTCATTTTATATATTAAATCAGGCCAACGTTGCGGGAGACGGCCTAAACTGGAGCTAATTTCTCCTAGACAAAAGATACGCAGACAATTCACTAAAATAATGTATTTTTTTTGCATTTGGGTATCAACCATGAATACCCAGACGTACTGTCCGCCGTCAGCATTGTAGAGCCGACGTAAACACAGCACTTGAGTTCGCCCGTAATCCATACAGATTTGTGCGTACACGACATGTGTGTACAGGCCGCAAGCGCGTTGCGCCGCGCAATACACAGCTGTGTTGTAACGCCGCAGGGAAAGTGTTATTTAGCATTGCTATTTTATATGGAGTTTGTTACATATACATATCACAATGCAACTGTTGCGTGTTCATGGGCAGCAGAAACCACTTAATATCAGTTGGCCTGCATGCTCGTTTGCTATTTATCCAACATAAAAAAGTGTGTGCGCCTGTGTTTGTGTGTGTGTGGTGGTAGTGATAATTTAACATCAGTTTCTTGCATTATTTAAATATGTATTTAAATTTTCAATCCTTACATTTTGTAATAATCACAGAAATCACGATGATTGCAAATATATATACATATATATAAATGTATATAATACTGCAAAAATAATAGTGGAAAACCAATTTTTAATCTAAAATATAATAATAAAGCTAAAATTGATATATGTGACTAACTTCATATGAGTCTTCTATATGAAGTTGGTTACAGATCTCCATGACTGAGAGACCACTTCCCAAAAGGTGGCCGCCGAACCGGGGCAAGAAATTGCTAAATTCATTTTATAAAAAAAAGGCTAAATATCGTTTCTACTAATCATTATTTGACAATAACGAAATTATGTAACTTATCTGCCGAGCGATTACTTGTTAGTAGTGTTTAACTGTGATAGAATAGTGCAATGTCTCAATCGAATTTGGCCGCAGTATGACATGTAAAGTACAAGAAAACGTAGAATCTGATCTTATTTATGCTTACGGTTAAGACAACAAGTTTCGAGTCCGTTGTTTACTGGCATGAAGTACCTAATACTTAACTACTAATTCCCTTTTATGTTCGGGTTGCTTACTAATTTTTTTTCGCCCTCTCCACGCACGTCCTTGCCTGCACAAAACGTTCCTGTCACGCTTCACATCACTACCATCGCTACGCGGCTGATTGAATAAAGTCTAAAAGCGTATGGGGTTGTCTCCGATAGATACACCTTCTGCCAGAAATGCTTCAACGACATCCAGGGGGACACCGTCACGCTAGGCGACGACCCGCTGCAGCCACAGACGTGAGTCATTTTTACTTATTCTTATTTTTAATTATCTTAATCAGTATTCTATTTAATAAATGGTTACATTTTTGGACTTTGTAATATATCTCAAATAATACAATGGTTCGAATTAAAAAAATAGGATGAAGGTAAAATATTTTTAACAGTTTTTAAATCTATTTCACATTCATAATTCTTAAAATTGATCTTATCTTAAAAATTTAATATTACCCTTCTAATCATTGAGATTTATCAAATATATTCTTTCAATAATGATAAGATTTGGATTTTTTTATGTTATATATTAAGAGCAGTACAATTGTTCGAGTTAAAAAGTATTTCTTAAATGTATATTAGAATTTTTAAATCTATTTAAGTTTCGAGTTCTTAGAACTGATTTGATTTAAAAAATTGGATCATCATGGTAATCCATTTAATAATTGAGATTTATGGAATATATTCTTTCAATAATGTTAAAATTTGTTTTTTTAATGATGTAACATATAGAGAACAATACAAAAGTCCGTGTCAAAAAGTTTTAAAAATGTATTGAAGTTTGGAGTTCTCACTGTTCTGATTTTAATTGGATGATGTTCATCTAATCTTTTTTCTAATTTAGATTTATGAATTTATCCTTGTGTTTATAACGTTAAAATCATAAGTACGATGTTCTCGAATATTTGAATCATTTGCAGAGCGATCAAAAAGGACCAGTTCAAAGAGATGAAAAACGATCACTTGGAACAGGAGCCATTTGTGGTGTGCATGGACTGCGGTAGGAAGCAGCACCAGATATGCGTGCTGCACCATGAACAAATATGGCCCCAGGGCTTTTGCTGTGATAACTGCTTGAAGAAGA
The DNA here is from genome assembly GCA_018251015.1 of Phocides pigmalion okeechobee. Lineage (NCBI taxonomy): Eukaryota > Metazoa > Arthropoda > Insecta > Lepidoptera > Hesperiidae > Phocides > Phocides pigmalion. The sequence goes on along the minus strand of DWON01008481.1, from coordinate 9,430 downwards.
AGGGGGCCAAGCGGAAAGAGAATAAATTTTGTGCTAAGAAGCTGCCCACTTCGAAGCTTGGCATTTATATTGAGACGAGAGTTAATAATTTTCTTAAGAAAAAAGAGGCTGGCGCTGGTGAAGTGCATATCAGGGTTGTTGCGTCTTCTGAGAAGGTAATTTTTTTTACGCTTACTTTCATTAGGTATTACTAATTAAAATTAAAGGTAGGAGAATTATAGTTCGACCGGGGAGGTACTGCCGCCCTCATAATACGTCGTAAAGCAATATTTGTGTTTCGGTTGGAGAGGTGCAGTTGCAGGCTACGCTTTGCGAGGCGACCATCTTAGTCCTCAGGAGTAGCAACGTATCTACGTTCGAGGTCAGATAGGATTTCAGTTGTGTTTGTGGTTGAACGTGGACGTCTATGGACTACTTAACATCAGGTGGTTTGCATGCTCGTTAGCTACTCTTCTCACATAAAAAATACAATTATAAAAATCTTAACATTAATTATAATAAAAGCCTAACCTAAACAATTTAAAGGGAATCCGTGCCCATGCAGCATGGCCCCAAAAACGCTAGCATTCCCGCGTTAAATAGCAAATGCAATTCTCTGCGCGAGATATGAACCAGCCCTCTTATCACCAGAGGCGATAAAGAGGTAAATCACATAGCAGTAAAAAAAAATAAGTTGAAAAGTGATGATAAGATTGTGTATTAACTATTTGTATACTTTTTAGATGGTGGAAGTGAAACCTGGAATGAGGTCGAGGTTTGTGGAGTCTGGTGAACTGTCTGCCGAATTCCCGTATCGGGCTAAAGCATTGTTTGCATTTGAGGAAGTTGATGGGACTGATATTTGCTTTTTTGGAATGCATGTACAGGTGAGTATTGTATATGGAAACTATATTTTTCGTTATTTTATATATATTTTCCTCATTATATAGAGTAGAGCGATTTACACGTATAATTCTGTGGTCTTTGTCCACAACGCTCGAAGCAATATATTGGCACATTACATGTTACAAATTTTATAGGGGCAAGAATCGTATCGAGGCTCTCCCTGCGGCTACAACCCTGCTGTGTACCGACTCCTACACACCTGTGTGTACCGACACATTTGTATGGATTACTGGCGAACGAAAATGCTGTTTTTACGTCGGCGCTGCAAGACTGGGGGCGGACATTACGTCTGTGTATTCGTAGATGATACATAGATGCTAAAATACGTTATTTTAGTGAATTGTCGGCGTACCTTTAGGCTAGAGAAATAAGCTCCAACTTAGGACCGCCTCCCGCAATACTTTCCCGATCGTATATTTTCGCGCCGCAGCCAAAGGTTAAATAAAAGTATGAACTAATTTTGACAACAATATTGGATTTCTTGTTTTAACAGTGACTGCGCGGAGCTCACGTTTATATTAAGTCGGCGTTGCAAGTGACGGCACTACGCTGGAGATTTTCTCTAGATTCGCCAATCTAGAATGTAGAATCGCGTATCGTAATCACCATACGCCGTGGATTCTCACATTTTAGTCTTTAGCCACATCCGTGTAACGTCTATGAACCCAGCACAGCCGTTGTGTTCACCCACAGTATTGTAACGCCTACGTGAACACAGCACTTGTTCGCCCGTAATCCATACTGATTTGTACAAGACGGGTGTGTACAAGCCGCATGCGCGTTACGCAAATTAAAAGACAACAGTTGTGTATCCCGCAGGGAAAGTGTTAATAGGGAAATAAACGCTATACCATTTTTCCTTTCAGTGTGTAAATACTTTCAAAGAGTTTGCATAAACACGTGTCCTACTTTCTTTGTATATATTACTTTATGAGCAATATGATGTTGAATACATACACCCAAATAAAAATAGTAGTGTTTTCCTGTAAGATCGCTTAAGAAATTGATCGATTTCGTTTGCGAGATATTAATCTCGAAAGCCGTGCGATATCAAATTCGTAATTTCCATAAAAGTTCACAATGCCAATTGCGCCCTACTTTCGCGTAGGAAGGTATATATATATATATATATACTGTTGTATATAAAGAATTTTCATATTAACAACATTTCGAAAGGCCGATATATCGTCGCGAATGTATAATTTTTATTTGTATACTACAAGCAACAACAAGCAAAGTGTGTTTTATTACATCACCGAAACTCGTACATGACTTTGTAAAATATGCTTCGACTTTATGTATTTTTCTACTTGTCTAATAACTTTAATTTACTATAAATATGTACATAATAAATTTGCGTATATATTAAATTTAAAGGCAGAAATTTTTTTACATTAGAAATGTATATGTATTTTTTGCACATAATTTGTTTCTTGCTCCTATCCAAAGGTTGACTGGTAGAGATCGCTATCTAGCGATAAGACCGCCTTTTGTGCAAATTGTACAAATATTGTAAAGCTTCATCCTTGTGCACAATAAACGTCATTATATTGTATTGTATTCAGTATTGTATTGTATTGCTGTGGCAACGCCGATATGTTCTTTAGTAAGTTTGTTTGTTTCAGGAATACGGCAGCGACAGTCCGTCACCGAACACAAGGCGCGTGTACATAGCATATCTAGATTCTGTACATTTCTTCCAACCGCGGCAGTATAGGACTGCCGTCTATCACGAGATTTTATTAGGTTACTTGGACTACGCTAAACAGTTGGGTTATACGATGGCCCACATCTGGGCTTGCCCGCCCTCCGAGGGCGACGACTATATATTCCACTGCCATCCGCCCGAACAAAAAATACCGAAACCTAAAAGGTTGCAGGAGTGGTATAAGAAAATGTTAGATAAGGGTATTATAGAGAGGATTATATTAGATTACAAAGATATATTAAAGCAAGCTATGGAGGACAATATCTCGTCTGCTGCGGAGCTGCCTTACTTCGAGGGCGACTTCTGGCCCAACGTCTTGGAGGAATCCATCAAGGAGTTGGACCAGGAGGAGGAGGAGAAGAGGAAGCAGGCCGAAGCAGCCGAGGCAGTGGTCAGTATCTCATCTTCACTAATATCTTACCAACTAATCTATTACTATACTATTTATACACTCTTTTGATTTTTTATATTATACAATTTTAGTTCAAATATGAAATTCGAAATTCCTTCCAGACTTACTCGTTAGTTATTTTATGAGTTTCATAGAGCATTTCAATAGTTCAAGTAACGCCAACTGTTAGTTAAATTTCGCCACAAATTAAACTGTAAATAGACACAAAAAGCTATTCTAAAAGCTAGTTTGATAAGCTATAATCGCATAAAAATAAGAACTTTTGAAATAGTGGTCTTTTGAAAAATAAATAAATAGAGTATTGTTTGTGTCATTGTCTAAACATTGACAGGGTTTTTGTTATCTTCAAAAATGTAAGATGTAAGTCAAATTATTCAAGAGATTGCCTGATCATAGAAATAAATGCATAAAAAGCCACTCAAAAATTAGTATATAAGCAGTATACTTTAAGCTTTTCCGCTTATAACAGATAATCGAATAGCCCCCTATAAGCCGAACAAAAAAAAAGATCACATTGTATGGTAAACATCGTCAAAATAAAGGACCTATCTATGTGGCTTCTAACATGGTTTTAGATATTCCAGTCTTCCGAGGAGAACGAGCAGGGCCCCGACGGCAAGAAGAAAGGGCAGAAGAAAGCGAAGAAGTCCAACAAGTCGAAGGCCGCTCAGAGGAAGAACAGCAAGAAGCAGAGCGACCAGCAGCAGGGCAGCGATCTCAGCGCGAAGATATTCGCCACCATGGAGAAGCACAAGGAGGTGTTCTTCGTCATTAGGCTACATTCCGCACAGTCTGCCGCCAGCTTAGCGGTGAGTGTCTTGCTTTACAAATTTAGCAGCTTTACGCTAGTAATAGCAGCATTTAAATTAAGGTACTTTGTCGAATCAAACACCTATGTCTACCTAGGATTATGTTCTATAATGTTCTTTTAAATATTTTGCGTTCTATTTCGTTGTATTCGCGTAGGTGAAAGTTAGTATGTGGTTTTTCTCCTTGCGGTTTCATTCATTTCCAAATTAAATAAAACTGTGGAGAGACTGTCAACAATGAGGAGAGTATTTTTATGTAAAGCAATGTAATTTTATCTTTATTAAAGTAGTTTAGTCTTGCGAAGCATCCTTAAGTGTTTTGCATTTGCAGCCTATCCAAGACCCGGACCCGCTGGTGAACTGCGACCTGATGGACGGGCGCGACGCGTTCCTGACGATGGCGCGCGACCGCCACTACGAGTTCTCGTCGACGCGGCGCGCGCGCTACTCCACGCTGTGCATGCTGTACGAGCTGCACAACCAGGGCCAGGACAAGTTCGTGTACACGTGCAACAGCTGCAAGTCGCACGTGGAGACGCGCTACCACTGCACCGTGTGCGACGACTTCGACCTCTGCGTGCCCTGTCACGAGAAGCAAGGCCACCCGCACAAGATGGAGAAGCTCGGTCTCGACCTCGACGTAAGCTCGTCGCCGGGCGACACGAAGCAGGCGAACCCGCAGGAGGCGCGCAAGTTGTCCATCCAGCGCTGCATCCAGTCGCTGGTGCACGCGTGCCAGTGTCGCGACGCCAACTGCCGGTTGCCCTCGTGTCAGAAGATGAAGCGCGTGGTGGCGCACACGAAGACCTGCAAGCGGAAGACGAAGGGCGACTGCCCGATCTGCAAGCAGCTGATCGCGCTGTGCTGCTACCACGCGAAACACTGCCAGGAGATCAAGTGCTCGGTGCCGTTTTGCAGCAAGATCAAGCAGAAGCTGAAGCAGCAGCAGGTGCAGCTGCGGTTGCAGCAGCAGCAGTTGCTGCGACGGCGCATGGCGGCCATGAACACGCGGGGCGGGCCGGGCGCGCCGTCGCCGCCGCCCGCGCCCGCGCTGGCGTCGCCGCCGCCCGCCAAGCCCGCCTCGCACACGCTGCCGCACAACGTGCAGAAGGCGTTGCAGCAGGTACCTTAATTCATACATTTATTTCAATACTATATTACTTTTTGTGTTAATGTTAAGCATATCAAAGTAATTGTTACTTTGATATACTTAACATTGTTTACTTAATATAGTCTCGCTAGAATTTTGGAAATTAACAATATTTGCAATTTAATTATGAAAATTTCAAATATTGTAATGAATTTATAAATTTTCATAATTAAATTGCAAATATTGTAATGAATTTATAAATGCCATATGATACTAGTTTTTGTATCGCAAAGTAATGCAATGCCGTTTCAACTTTAGTTGTATGCTTTAGCGTCGTTGCAAACGTTTCAGTTAAATGTAACGTGTAATGTGTACGTGCGGCAGGTGCAAGAGGAGGCGGCGCGGCAGCAGGCGCCGTCGTACGGCAAGCAGGCGGCCATGGGCCCGCCGGGCGGCGTGGGCGCGGTGGGCGTGGGCGTGGGCGTGGCGCGCGGCGAGTGGAGCGCGCGCTACCGCACGCCGCCGCCGCTGCACCACCCGCCGCACCACCCGCGCCTGGCGCACCACCCCGCGCCGCACCCGCAGCACGCGCCCGCGCACGCGCAGGTACGTGCTATCGTACTACTTCAATATATACAATAAATACAAGCGCGCATACAGTTTACGACGCTATTATTACAATATTCTTTTATTAAGGTTTTAATAAAAAAGTATCTGCAACTTCCGCGCTGCTTTTGACCTGATGTGAAGTCGCTCGATAGGTATATGTGTGTGAATGTGCGTGTATGGTATGTGCTACACTACTACACCATGAACAGAAGTGAAAATCTGCATGATTTGAACTGATACTTTTCTACTATTTATATTCGTGTAATAAAGCTTATAAAAGTAGTTAGACTCAGTTCTCTGGGTTATACACATCATAATAAATAGTTATTGTTGTTTGCAGCAACGACCGCCAGCGCCGCAACAGCAGCAAGCGCAGCCCCCGATGCACCAGAAGGCGCTGCAGCAGCTGATGGCGACTCTGCGTTCACCCACCAGCCACAACCAGCAGCAGGAAATATTACAGATACTCAAATCAAATCCCCCACTGATGGCAGCATTTATCAAACAAAGAGCACAGGTATGTACACTGATGTAATGTTTTAACTCTAGAAGAGACAGGGAATCTTAACGCATGCTTAATGGAGGACAACGAGCCATGGAATTATATATCAAAGGACGAACATACAGCATTGTACAATGATAACATTCAGTGTAGTGAACAATGCTTTCCTACGTTAGTACGACAAGGTGGCACGTTAAAAGTCTTCCTATTACTTAATCGACTTCCAGATTGTGGAACACTAAGATCAATCTTTTGTAAGAAATCCGGATAAATGCATTATACCATGAATAATTTTGAAAAGGATTAGAATATCAGAAATATTACAACGAATTCTTAATGCCTTCATATTATAAAATTTTAATCTGTTTTCATTAAAGTCTAAAATTTTGCATTTGTCGTTAACTTAAGTTATTTGGTACAAGAACTTTTTTGAATTTGTTCTAATCTATTGCAATGCACAGCATATGCTGGTGACCAAATTGAGTATTTTATTCAAGAATGCTTCAAATAAAGCAGTTATACAAAGGTATTACGACTTTAGGGTCTTTAAATATTTTGGTTTGTCTGGATACAAATCCTGATAATTTAGATGCTCTTTTGACTATATGACATCTAAAAGTCAAAGAACTGTACTGTCTAACTGTCGTAATACGTTTGTACAGCTTCATGTCATCTGCATACATTTTAAAAGCGCACTTGATATATTTGGCCAAATCATCATATATATTATGAAAAACAAAGGACCTATATGCGATCCCTGAGGTACACCTGTGGGTATCGTTTTAAGTCCAGATAAATAACCGTAAACCAGAACTAAGATCTATTTAGCAAATATGACTCACACCACCGCAATAAGCAATCGTGAATTCCCAGCTCTGAAATTCTTCTAAGTAGAATAACGTGATCTATCAAGTCAAAAGCCTTACTAAAATCTGTGTAGATAGTGTGTAACTCTTCATCATCATCCAAAGTTTCGGCAACGTCATTAACAAGACCTATCAGGTTCGATGCAGTTGATTTTTTAAGCAGAAAGTGTTAAAACTAATAATGCAGATTTTTTTATGTGAGAAGAGTAGCAAACGAGCTTTCATACCATCTGATGGTAAGTAGTCGCAGCCCATAGCCATCTACGTACATCCACAAACAGGACTGAAATCCTATCTGAACTCGAACGTAGATACATTGCTACTCCTGAGGACTAAGTTCGTCGCCTCGCTTCAAAGTGTAGCCGGCAACCGCACCTCTCCAACCGAAACACAAGGAATGCTTTACGCCGGATTATGAGGGCGGCGGTGGTACCTCCCCGGTCGAGCTATGGTTCTCACCCCCTTTAAATCTCTATCGTAATTTGCTGTAAAACAATTTATGACATACTAGATAAGTTTTACAGTTGTTAATGTTTATATACAGAATGCCCAAAACCAGCAACAGGCAGCGGGCGGCGTCGGCCCCGTGGGGAACGTGGGCGTGGGCAACGTGGGGGTCGGCGGCGTGGGCAACGTGAACGTGGGGCTCAGCGGCGGCGTGCCGCAGCAGCCGCAGCAGCTGCAGCACATGATGCAACCGCAGCAGCAGCAGCGGTTGCAGCAGATGCACCCGATGCTGCCCCAACAGTCACAGGTGTGTTTTTGTATATATATATATACATATATGGGGTAGATAGAACTTGTAAACAGATGACGTCATAGTGCGCTGGCGGCTCGTGCATCCAACGACATCACCTGATCGCCGCACCTACCTATTTCCTTTCACCTGAAGTTCTTATAAAAATGGGGGGTAGCTCTAGTTCGATACGCATTATACTCGCATGCGTCGCGGTGCACGGTCCGCTGTCTGTTCCGACAGACTGTCCCAGCCCTGGCTATTGTCATTTAGCAATGTAATTGTTATGATGATTGTAACACTAGATTGCTACAATAGTTTAGTTAAATAAGTCGCTAACTTTATATTTGGTTAAATCCCCGCAGTTTCGCTTCTGCAGTACAGTAATACCCCTAACTTACGCGATAGGTGGGACTAAAGATAACCGCGTAAGTCGGGGTACAATTATTGAATGATTTTAAATTGGGGCTGAAATCTAAAAAAATGTTTAGAAATAAATGGTTAATAAATAAAAAATACAAAATTGGAAACAAATCTTTTTATTCCTTGCATTATAGAAGAAATGGACTCTTTGTTAGTCTTTTTTTTTATTTATAAGTCAAGTTTTCAATCGCCATTTGATCTTCTGATTAAAGTAGTCTAAATACCACATGCGTCAGTGACTTCTTAACTCTTCTTTTTTTTTGTTTATTAACTCTCCGACGAATTTTAACAAAAAAACATATATATAAAATATCAAAATTTGGAAATCGCGTAACCTCGGATTCGCGTAAATCGGGGTAGCGTAACTCGACGTATTACTGTATATCCGTAGCGTCCCCCTTAAATTCCGACACATACATATGGTGGTATAACTCTTTATTTCTCATTATCCATCCGATTTTGATCCAACCTTTGGCCAAATTGATCCAAAGGTCTTCTCTCCGAATGAGAATGGGTAGACCGTAGTCAGTCACGCTGACCAAATGCAGACTGGTAGACTTGACACACATTTGAGAATTTAATCCAGAATATTCCTGTCACCATCACTGGGAACCAATAATCTTCAAGTGCCACTTTGGCCAAATGCGGCAGCTGTCCTATGAATTACAAGTAATATCAGGAAATTCACATTATCAGTTTTATATAGATTATTTCAAGATATATTTTTCTTTACTGTATTTTATTTAATAAAATTGACCAAAGTTTTGTCAAAACTGACTGTTTGGTGTTATAGTATTATTGACTGTTCAGAGACAAAATGTAGGATTCCTTGTCATATTTGCATTCATCATGAAAGCGTAGTGATAAGTAATTTGTACATATTTTCTGTTCAGAATATCTTAAAAATCCTATGTTAACTAAGTCCAGAAATGCTTGCAGTCATTGTAAATAGTTTGTTGCCATCTATAATTAATCCTAAGCATTATTTAATGGTACCTATATTAGATATAAAATACAAAAACGGCGTAATTAAATTGAAACAAAATTAGATATTTTGTTTCGCCTTGCTGAAGGTTATTCACTACCAATATTTCAACAATGAATATTTTGTGTTCTATGTGCAAGCAAGTATCATGTAATAAAATAATGAGTGCATATATAATAATTTTAGTGTTAATTACAGGTTGGAGGCGTGTCAGGCGTAGGCCCTGGCGGCGTGTCGGGCGTGGGCCTGGGCGGCGTGGGCGCGGGCGGCGGCGTGGGCGGCATGGCGCACGCGGCGCAGGCCGGCGGCTGGTTCAAGCAGGCGGGCCCGGGCGCGGGCGTGGGCGGCGTGGGCGGCGGCATGATGGGCATGCGCGCGCCGTACCCCGGCGCCGTGGCGGGCGCG
>DWON01008480.1:0-12100 GCA_018251015.1 Phocides pigmalion okeechobee | reverse complement strand
ATTTAGAGATTATTATTTGTAATTAATATTTAGAGATTATTATTTGTAATTAATATTTAGAGATTATTATTTGTAATACTAGATAAATGAGCGATATGTAAATCGAGTAGTTTCAGCATGAGTTGACAACTATGCCGACACTGACACTCAGCTCGTTCCATGTTCCTTTTGAAAGCGTCAAATTATCCGCCATGTTCTACAGTTTCAAACACGACATGAAATAGTAAACTCTAAAATTGTTTTCCCACTTGCGACAAATTACAAGCGCTCTCTCATCCGCTAAGTGGCGTGATTTGTAACTCGCGTAGGTGTCAAACGCTGTCATATTTCTGAGGGTAGCATTACGTATATACTATACTAAAAACATACATTTTGAAGGTAGGAAAATTATAGTTCGGCCGGGGAGGTACCACCGCCACCTCATAATCCGCCGTAAAGCATTTATTTATTTATTTATTCACAATCAAAATAACGGTTCATCACCACAAACAAAAGAAAAAGAGAAAGACAAAACACATTCAACATTTTATAGATTAAACAAAAAAGAAATAGTAAATAAGAAACTACAAATAAAAGTTAGAAAGTACCTTCTGAAAACCTGAGACATGTATCCTTCCATCCATCTGCAAACAGATAAAACTGAGGGAATATATCTAAATTATTATCAAAATCTAGGATTACTTGTGTTTATGTTGGAGAGCTGCGGTTGACGGCTACACTTTACAGCGAGGCGAACATCTTAGTCCTCAAGAATAGCAACGTATCTGCGTTAAAGCTCAGATAGGATTTCGGTCGTGTTTTTGATTGTACGTGCATGGCTATGGGCTGCGACTTAACATGAGGTCGTTTGCATGATCGCTTGCTACTCTTCTCAAAAAAACTTCTCAAGAATTTAAGTAAAATCAAGTCAAGGATAGGTGACAGCTTCAGCCGACTTCAAAATGAAGCAATGATTCCAAGATGTCAAATTTGAAATTTGATGTCGGTGTGTCTAAACGACGTTTGACTTCAGACATTAATGATGTGCCCGTAGATACGGGTCTTGGCACACATGACATAACATCGACGATTTGCGTCTTTGCGATTGTATTGATGTCGCAACGCGTTTTGGCGACTGCGTTGTGCCGATATTACGCACGAATTGAAAACCTAGCGATGCTGAATGACGTTGACTGTCAACGTTCAGTAGGTTTCGAGAGCTAGTAATTGACACGGCGTGTCGGTAATCTTCAGCGCAATTGATATTTTCTATTCATCAATAAAGATATTTCTATCGATCTATCTATCTACAGTCTATCATATTCTTCAGCATATACGATTTTAAACTGATATATAGTTATGCTGTACTGTGGAAGACTGACCCGCGTACTGCAGCGTATTATATATTTTTTATGTGAGATGAGCAGCAGATGAGCATACACGCCACCTGGTGTTAAGTAGTCGTAGCCCATAGACATCCACGTACAACCACAAACCGAAATCCTATCTGAGCTCGAACGTAGAATATAGAACGTTGCTATTCCTGAGGACTAAGATGGTCGTATCGCTTCAAAGTGTAGCCGGCAACCGCACCTTTCCAACAGAAACACAAGTAATGCTTTACGGCAGATTATTAAGGCGGCGGTGGTACCTCCCCGGTCAATTTATAATTCTCTATATGCTTGTTAAATGTAAAATATGTAAGTTTTTTCACGTATGCAGTGTGTAGTGTTTGGTCGATGGTTTGACTTCTGAAAAGCAGTTAAATCGTCGATCGTCGAAAGCAAAACTCGTATGTCTGCCAGGGTCTTTTATGTAGGCGTCTGAAGAGTTTGAGGTAACTACGAAATTCTTATGCATGAATTTTTACATGGTATAAAAATGGTATGGTATGGTATACTTTGACAAATTTCAAAGATGACATTATGAGAATCGGGCAAACGATTATAGATCTTAATTTATTTTAATCAATCATTGTATATAATTCTGTTCATAAATTTCTAGTTGTAAGTGAATATCTTTTTAGACTTAATTAAAATGTATGAAAACAAAATCTTTAATTGCTAATGTCAAGTACACATAATTACTTTTTTAATTATATTATAGTTTTTTAAGTATATGAATAAAATATTATTATTACTTTATGATAATTGTTTACTCAATTTTTTATTATTGGTTATTTGTTCACAAATATTCCGAAAACTGACCCACCCACTAACCTACCAGGATAATTGGGAGAGGAGGGACCTCCCCTATTGAACGATAGTTTTACCATTCGTTAATCTTACACGTACGAACATATAACATATTAAAATGTGTAATTTGTATCGTCATAATTCGAGTCATAGGCGTAGTCGTAGTCTATATAGTGGCTGAACTATCATATAAATACTGTAGAAAGCCCAACGCGTTTTTAACCGAATGTCGTCTGAAAAGTTTGCACGTATGTTTAGTTTCAATAGCTTGTACGGGGAAAGTTCACTTTAGTTAAGTTTTCTTCGTAGCTTACTTAACCTTGTTTTATTTAGAAAGACACCAAGTGAACATAAAAATTAAAAAATAGTTAATCTTGACCACCCGGTAGATAGCACAATGTATAGATTCCGCGATATTATTAGTTTAAAATCATAAGTATATATAATTATGGTACACGATAGGTTTTCGTACATATTCTAAGTAAGGTGGCCAAACCATTCATGGGAAACTAGCAAATACCGCTATAACAGTATGTAATGTCAGGTGGTCATTGCAATAAGATCTAGTGAGCAATTACTTTTGTAATTTGCCACCTCGAACTTCGCCTGGGCAAAAACGATTGCAAACACACTGTCTTAAACTACGCCTGAGTAACGACGATTGCAAATACACTATTTTGAACATAACCTGAGAAATGGCGATTGCAAACACACTATTTTGAAAAAATCTGGACAATGGTAATTGCTAACACACTATTTTAAACTTCGCCTGAGCAATGACGATTGCAAAACCACTATTTTTAACTTAATAATAATAGCTTACAACGAAATGCAAAAATTACTTCCCGCTAGAAATTAATGTGGACGAATAATTTTTACCCCTCAAGAATGCAAGGATAATAATTGAAACCACGAACGAAACATAACATCAATTAAACACGTCAGTTCGGCGGCAGGACTGAAATTTCCTAGCACCGGCTTTTCGACCGACCCACCAATCAACTAATGCACCTATACCATTGAATCTCAGTAATATCAATATGTTTACAGGGTGTTCTAAAATATACTACTCTCGACTATATAAACTTTTAAGAATGCTCCACAGTGCTATCGGTGCGAATTCTGTCTAGTGACGTATTTGGTTCACTCCTGCGACTGACTGAGACTGACTTCACTTTTGTTTCAAGAAAGTGGAGAACGTGATTTACGACTAAACATTCCATTATTTGGTTACCTTTAAGAACTTTATGGAGATTTCAGAAGTATGTTGATTTTTTTCACAGTATTTTTCCTTTGTCGTTAAGCCAAGCACCACGGACACGACAATTATGAATCGCAGGGATTGAACCCCGGACCACTATGTAGAAGGCCTGAATCTTGCCACAGGGCTATAATTATTTTAAAATATTAAATTTAATCCATTTAAATTTTCTGTTAATTCATTTTCGCCTATATTTTTGGGTATTTCATACTGAGTTATTTTTGTAGCACCCTGTAGAGTCATATTCGTAGTTGAATATCATGCAATATTGGACGCTTGATGAGGTCTCCGAAATCGAGTAACTTTAATTTCGCTCGCTAGATTGATATTACGTACACGTTAATATTATGCAAATGTAAATTATGAAATAGGTCATTTATGAACTTTGGATGAATGGTTATTTAATCGAAAAATAATTTGATAATAATTATCAGCTGAAAAATATTTGATGATAATTTATTATTATAATTTCAGCGATTACCACACGGTTCGCCACGCTGTGTTCCTGGTTCGAGTCACGGACAGGCAGACGTCTGTATGATTTCTGTATGAATTTAGAATTCTGTTCTGGGTCTGAACATCACACTGGTCCGCCACACAGAGTTCCAGATTCGATTCCCGGCCAGGCAACGATCTGAATTTAAAATTTAGATTTTTTTCTGGATCAGTTTGTTTGTGTGTTTGGCTTTGTGTGTGTCTATGGCAGTCCCGACAAAGGGAATCGTAGGGTAAGCTTATGAAAGTATAAGTGCGGAGTATAAAGATCGTATATTTTAAAATAATAGCATCATTGTGTTACTTATAATTAATAATTTTTGGTAATTTCTCAGTTCAATACAAAATATGTATAACATAGCGTGATAATAGATATCCTATAACAAAACCGGTGGGGGCACGCAGTGTAAAGAATAAGGTAGAGTCTATCAGTTTATGAGGTAGTTCATCAGTGTATGTGTTTCTTAACGAAAACTATTTCGCGTTAAGGAACACACATTTTTTCATGAATAGCAAACGAACATGCAAACCACCTTATGTGAAGTAGTCGCAGCCCATAGACATCCACATACAACCATAAACACGACCAAAATCCTATTTGAGCTCGAACGTAGATGCTTTGTTACTCCTGAGGAGTAAGATGGTCGCCTCGCTTTAAAATATAGCCGGCAACCGCACCTCTCTAACCGAAATACAAGAGATGCTTTACGGTAGATTATGAGGGCGGCGGTGGTACCTCCCCGGTCTCCCACCTTTAAATATATAAACAAAAGGCTAACGTTTCATTCGAATATAATAGTAGAGTTACTCTTGTGTTTCCTGGACTTACACATAAAGTCTATATTACAGTATTTGTTCAAAATTGAGCCGGATATCAAAATAATTCGGTTCAATTGAAATATTTACCGGTCATATTTAACGGATATGCTCATGCAAATGTTTACGTCCCAAAACATGAGGTGAAAGTCAACCGTATATCAATTCCTGTTTTCATTATGAAAGGTTTTGATATTAATGACGCATTATGGTAATTTATTTTAATATGTAATGATGTACGCTATTACTTTCGTTTCACGTAAATTGTTAGCATTTTCTATATTTTTACAAGCGCAAAAGTCGATGTTACGAGTATAGTAAATAAAGTAAAAATAAAAAGAGCTTTGATGCTGTTAACAAAAATTGTTATTCAAACCTTTTTAACCGACTTCATAAAAAGAGGTAGGTTATCACTTCAGACTTCAAGACTGTTTGCTTTACAGCACTTATGAAGTCAGTGAAATATTTGCTGTTTTTTTTTTATTCTCCAATAGCATTAAACTGCGGCTTTGCTCGCAAAAGATTAGACACTTGCTATTAAATAGTGTAACAACGCTATACTGTTTAATAGCAAGTAATTCTATCGATATACCGTTACGTTTTTTGCTACATAAAAATGTATGTGGTGATACTTTCTTGATGGAACCATCTTAGTTCTACCTTGCAAAAGTGACCACTTATCGCTACTTTCCCGTTACATCGTTGTATTAGATCAATATAGCGGTGTAATGGGAAATGGTCGATGTAAACCGCGCGACCTCCACCCCGGGGGGTATTGACCCACACGAGCAAATACCCGGGTAAAGAGGGAACCCTTGAGGCCCGGATAGTCCCTACCAATCTCCTCCCCAACTAGAGCTGATAGTACTACTGGGTAAGAGTAGCAGATTAGATAGATAGATAGATAGATAGATAAAACGTTTATTTTGCATTAACAAATAACATAGAGTATTTGATACGAACATTATGTTAAAAATAAAAAAATACAATTACAAATAAACACAAAATGTACTAAAACAAAACAGTGGGAGCTTTGTAATACGTAAAGGGTCACACTCAACTTGTGCCGCCGTTTAGGAGCACTGCGGCTGCTGGTTTTCATTAGGTGTACCACGTCCTCTATTTCGTTCGTTCGAACGCGCTTTCGCTATTTTCATCACATAAGAAATCTCGAGCGATCTTCAGCCAGATCCGTAACCCAGTATTCGTACAAATGAGTCGTTGACACGTCTCTTTATAATAGGTGGCGTCCGTACGGTATTCGTTCCGACACCCAATAGCGTTGATAGGTAAACTGCCACCAACACCGACAAACGCGCATCGCTTGGCGAGATGCCATTTCACATCTGCGATTGATTGTCGGCTTCTAGGGTTCCGTGAATATATAAAAAACCCTTTATTAGATCTCTGTCTATTCTATATTATTCTCTTTTATTCTATTCTCCACCACCGCCGCCCTCATAAGCCGCCGTAAAGCAACTTGAGTTTCGGTTGGAGAGGTGCGGTTTCCGGCTACACTTTGAAGCGAGGCGAACATTTTAATCGTCAGGAGTAACAACGCTCTAGGTCTAGCTCAGATAGGATTTCGGTTGTGTTTGTGGTTGTACGTGAATTTCTATGGACTGCGACTACTTAACATCACGTGGTTTGTATGCTCGTTTGCTGCTTTTCTCACATTAAAAAAAACTGTTGAGTATGAATCTTCTCTCATAACAACAGTCTCTATATAGAGAAGAGAGATTCAGATACACGAAGCTCAGGATCACTATAACTGTGGTATATGAAGATATTTTGATATGACGGATATATCAGTTGGTTGTCAGCCATTAAACAATTCTTATGTAGTGTTGGTGCTTTTTTAATAATTATATTCATATACACAACAATAACACAGGAGATATCTAATCGTAACTTTAGAAATATACATACATAGTTCTTTCTTAAGTGTGTTGGTACTTCCCCGGTCGAACTATAGCTCTCACACTTTTCATCACAGTGATAGTATTGAATTTGTGATGATGACGATGACAGAAACGATTACGACAATGATGATGACGACCGCAATTACGTCATAATTACTGTGATCATGACGTGTTGAAATGTTACGGAACCAATGATTTTAGAACGGTCTGCCACTTGTCTAGTTTTTATATCAAAGACGTTGTTTTCTGTTCGGAACGCGTGCCATATATTTGTTATGCACATGCATAGTGTGCTACGTAAATTTAATGGACGGATTAAAGAACATATCGCATCGTGTCGCATGTCGTTGTAATACAAGTCGGTTGGACTACTCGTGTGACTGTAATTTTGTGGGCAGTTCATATGTTTGAATCAATTTTGTGTTGACATTTTTTGTTCAGCTAGTCAATTGAGACCGCGTTCCCAACCGGTGGAAGATTAGAAAATATACGTATATGTCAATTTGTAAGTGTTCTCACAGGTTTTATCTTTTAAAATTCGTTCTTAAATTGGTAGTTATCAAAAAAAAAACAAACATGTCTGATACAACATGATTTTAAAGTAATGCCGTCGCGGAATTTATACATTCTATTAGTTAACGGGTACTCAAGCAATTTTTATTGCCAATATTTCGAACCAGTTGTAATCAACATCATATACCTAACTTATGTGATATAAAGGCCTTTCGTGCATTAGAAAGATATATAGTTTCCATTAACCCATTAGTATCCCACTGCTGGGCACAGATCACCTTGGGGACAGTTAGGTCATAAGCCACCACTCTGCCCAAATACGCATTGATAGACGTCATAAAGAATAAAGTCTATTCCATGAAGTCTATCCGAAGCCCATGGATATCCACACACAAACTCAAACAGTACTGAAGTCCTGTCTAAGCTCGTATGTAGATGCGTTACTCCTGAGGGCGGAGTTAATTACCTCGCTTGTAAGTGTAGCCGGCAATCATACCTCTGTAACCGAAACAACTGCTTCTTTACAGATCAGAAGGTAGCGGTAGTAAATTCCCGGTTTTTGTATGTTCCAACCATCTGTAAAATTGCTGGAAATATCGTAACATCAGCTTCTACACGGCGAAAGCGACGTTCGAATGCTATATATACAAGTATATCACTATAAATCAATCCAACCCTATAATAAAGCGTGCTAATTTGACAAAATTTATTCATTCGGTTTACGATGCATCATATATTCAGTCACCTAAATGCATCATCAAAGAGTCGCGAACTAATGCTTTAAATAAAAAGATTAAACCGTAACAGTGGAATCTCCAGTGCGTGTAATAGGATGCAGTTCTTGCAAATGTCAAATAAATCTGATCCTTACTGCCCTGGAAACAACGACCTTCTCAGAAAATCTAATGTCTAAGACCTACTTCCAAAGTGTACAGTGTATTTGCCTCATATATTAAAACATCGTAGATAAACGGCTCGTGCGGCGCCGTCCGGTTGTCGTGAGTTTCAAGTTCGATTACCGGCTAGACAGGAATTTAAGTTAATTTATATATCTGCTCTGAATCTGACTGTTTTAATATTCGCCTCTGTTTTTATCAATAGCATCCCCAACATAACTACGCAATCCTAGTAACTAACTATGATACAACACATTTTCTTTTGATTGCTAAATGTTTCTTAATAAATTATCAGTTTTAAATATCACACAATTCACTCGGAGCTATCGATAAGGTTGTGACTGTAATAATTAACAAATCACTGAAAAATTTATTTAAATAAAAAGTAGGTACTACGGGTTTCCTACATTTTCCTACATTCCTTCCTTCCTTCCTTCATTCCTACATCCTTCGGTTTAAACCTACATGGAACACGGAAAATGTAATATGCTAGAAAACTCATAAACTAACCAAAACTCAGAACTGAAAGTTAATTACAATCCGCACGGAGTAAATAAAACAACCGTTAAATATGTATGTTGCACAAAACTCAATATAAAACGCGCTGCACGGTCAAAGGCGATGTCTGTTTGTGTATACACGATGATACATTGTTGTGAGAGAATCATAGGCCACGTTGCAACCGGCCACCCTTTTAATAAAACGCATGACTACATTTATTACACAGAGGGCGCTTGTGTGCTGTTTTTCCTATCAACAATATGGAGGAAATAAGATTTTTCAGAAACATTTTGAGTATGCTTGCTATCAAATACTGGCAGTTATTTCGTCTCATGTTGAATATGGAAAACGTAATATTATAGCAAATGACGACAAAGTACAAATTCAAAACTGAAAGTTAATTACAATCCGCGCTGAGTAAATAAAAGAACCGTTAAATAATGTGCACCAACAAAACGCAATATAAAACGCGCTGCACGGTCAAAGGTGATGTCTGTCTGTGTGAACACGGTAGTATATTGTTGCGAGAGAATCATAACGGGCCACGTCGCAACCGACCACCCTTTTATAAGGTAAAAGGTGGTAGAGTCGGTAGAACTCGCCCGGGGCGGCACCACTGCCACTCTCATAACCCGCCTTACAACAACATGTTCTTCACGTATTGTGTTTCGGTTAGGGAGGTGTAGTTGCCGGGTACATATTATTGGAGACGACCATCTTAGTCCTCAAGAGTAGGAACGCATCCGCGTCCATCCTTAAATAGAACTTCTGTTCTATTTGAGATTGGACGTGGTTGTCCATGGGCTGCAGTGGCCACTTGACACCAGGTGGCCTACATGCCCGTTTCTTACTCTTTCACAATAAATAATAATAATAATAATAAAACGCATGACTACATTCACTAGGTAGAGGGCGCAAGTGTGCTGTTTTTTCTTATCAACAATATGTAGGAAGTAAGATTTTTAAAAAATATTTTAGGTACGCTTGGTATCAAATACTCGCAGTTATTTCAAGTCATGTTGACTACGGAAAATATAATATGCTAGAAAATAAAAACTAAATCAAAATTCAAAACTGAAAGTTAATTGCAAATCGCACATAGTAAATAAAGCAAACGTTAAATATGTTGCACAAAACGCAATATAAAACGCGCTGCACGGTCAAAGGCGATGTCTGTCTGTGTGAACACGGTAGTACATTGTTGCGAGAGAATCATAACGGGCCACGTCGCAACCGACCACCCTTTTAATAAAACGCATGACTACATTCATTAGGTAGAGGGCGCTGCTGTGCGGTTTTTTGTTTCCATCCCTCATTAATTGTACTTTAATGAGAGACCGCGTAGCGATGTACGACATGTTGTTTTACAGCGGGATGATATTAATTTACCTGCATGCAACCGGGACACTAGCATTTGTGGGTTTAACTAAAAGGTATATTAATAAACGCGGCTTTATCAGCATTTCATAACAATGGCTTTTTATTGAATTTGATTATAATTTATGTTTAGATGTTGATAATTAAATCAGGTCCAATGTACGTAGTAAAAATATATGAAGCGTAATAACATAAGAAATAACACAAATATTTTATAAATTAATCTGATTACAATTAATACAATATCGATTGACAAGTATTGATAAATTATAGATTTTAAGTCCAGTCGGGAAGGTTAGTACATTCTCGCTTATCTCGTAATCCGTTAAGCAAGTCTTGTTTTTCGATTAAAGAAGTGCTGTTCCTAGTCATTTGCTGGGTAAACTTAGAAGAGAGACGACCTTTCTCTTAAAAATAGCATCTCATCTACGTACGACTTCAGATAAGACTTTAATCCTCTTTGAGGTTGTATGAGGAAGTCCATAGGCTACAGTGACAGAGGCTACGTGACATCAGATGATCTACACGTCCATGTTATTCTTACATAAAAAACGCTGTAAAAATGCAACTTTATAAATGTGTTTCATGAACAATTCATGATAATTCATGACGAATAAAAATAGATATTTATAAAAGTTTTTCTTCTTTAGGGACATTGTTATTAATAAAGTCCTTTCTTTGTTTTACTATTGGCTCAAAAAACTTTTCATGATGGTAATGAAAAAAGAATCATTTAATCTAATTTTAAAATTACCCCAGGGCAGACCCTCGAATGAGATTAGTAGCCTTAAACGTATCATTGCCGCTCGCGCGAGGCGCTAAAAGAAAAATGTAATTAAAATGGCCGCCACCTGTTTATCATTGTACCCTCAGCAATTATGGAACGAAACGTGAAGCTAGAATATTATAAATTTCAATATGCATTTAGTTAAATAATGTTTTTTGTTAATTATGTTTTTTTTTTCGTTTTTGTGTTAATTATCAACATATTAGTGTCCCCTGTTGGGCTCAGGTCAGAGTGAGAAGGATTAGGCTATAGTTTACTAGACTGATCATTTTTTAGAGGTGAGACATCATACAGAGAAACCTTTACGGCATGTTCTCATGCATGCAAGTTTGCATAATTTCCTTCATAGTCAAAGCAGTTGATGATTAATTTCTAATATGCAGATAATTCCGAGATGCATGCATGGAATTTATACCTCGGGCTCTCCGTGTAAGATGCGTGAATCTTACCATCTGTCTGTCATTGTGTTATCTATGAGAAAGTAGTAAGTGATGTATGTGCACATAATAATATTAATTTAAATGTATTTTATTACTGAACATATTGATTAAAGTTACAAAATAAACATTGCTCAAATTAGCCCATTATGCTAGCGATATTCTCTTGCTGGATTTGCAAAGAGATGTGATGTGTAAATAAAACCGTTTAAAAATATCCGAATTGTAACTTGCATCCGTTTTCTCTAAACCGTCACTCCAGAACCTGAACGAACTTTTTTGTTTTCGAGAACATTATACATGTTATAATTATAAGTAATTACTAAACATAAAAATTGTTAATAAAAAAATGAACGTAAGTTATTATAGTGTCTATTTCATATAGTAAGAATATGATATCGATAAAATGTCATCCACGATAATAATTTATTCTTAATGAAAATCAATTAAATTTACTATCCATTGTTTGACTTGACACTAACAAAATGTCGCCTGTCAGAATTGTCAGAGTACACAATGTCATAGCATAGTCTAAAATAATTTATCAGGTTTAATATTAATGTATTCATGACAACAAAATAAAAAAAAACACAATTCAGTTAGTGTTTCAAACTCTACTTCTAATATTTCTCTTGTAGGATACTTTACAATTTAAACACTATTATTTCACTGATAGAAACAAAACTAAAACAATCATCCAATTTAACGATTTGGTTGGTGTATGTTACGTTTATTTCACTAGTTGTATTAATTTAAAGGTTTTTATCAGATGCAATATTAATTCGCTCTTAGTAACAACACCTAAAAAATCATCTATTTTAATAATTCAGTTATTTTTATTACGTATATTTAAAGTTTAGTAATAATTTAAAATACAATCAGGTGCAAAACGTAGATAAAAATACTTTACCAGGTGCAATA
>DWON01008479.1:0-12101 GCA_018251015.1 Phocides pigmalion okeechobee | reverse complement strand
TTGTCCATGGGCTGCAGTGACCACTTAACATCAGGTGGCCTGCGTGCCCGTTTCTTACTCTTTCATAATAATAATAATAATAAAATAAAATGTTATTGTAATTACATAAATAGGCGTATTTGAGAATAATTACTAAATATCACTTCCTCTCTTGCGAACCACCGACTTTTTGCGACTCTTGCGAAATCCATTAAATCTGTTTTTGTTATGTACCTTCCCTTGCAATTTTGTTTCCGGTTGTTAAATTTAAGTACTGCATGGTATTTGTCACCAGCATTTTTGTCACAGCTACCGTAGTTCTATTTCATGTTATTAGTAGACTCAACAGAATCTTCGTCTTTTATATGAAGAAAAAAAAAATTAGCATTGCAGTGTTTGGCCTTACACTGTTCTTAATCTAACTATAGACGGAAAAATAGAAAATTTAATATGTTAAGTAACGCAAATCTTCCACAAAAATATGCTTCATAAAAATCGGATTAAGTTAAAGAAGTTAAGATTAAGAAGGTTTTCGCTGAATAGATCTCGTTTATATCGGCGGAGACATAATTGAAGATAGAAGTGAAGTTAAAAGTCAGATGGATAAGGTATATATGATATGTGCGTTAAGGTGCCGTAAAATCCGTCAATTTTCAATCAACATCCATCCATTTAAAATGGATAACTTATTAAAAGCTGCCGTCTGTACTAGCCTTCAGAAGTCTTATAAGTGCGTTTTGCTGTAGTACCAAGTGCCCAAGGACGAGTTGCGCAGTGAAGAGGGCAAGAGGGCGTCGCTGGCGCGCTTGCACGCTCGCGTCGAGAAATGTCACGAGTCGCACGTTATGAGCTGTTGGCTTATATATTATATAGTTATTATAATCTTGACGTCAAATTAAAAAGTTACTACTTATTATATACTTAAATAGGAATTCCTTTGAACTAAATTTGATGGCATAAAAATGTTTTTTTTTGTTAACTAACATTATCAACCATAATATGGTAAGTGAAAAGAGTAGACATGTAAATCGCACACAAATATTTAAATCTTGTCAATAACAGACACACGATATTTGCAACCATCTGTATACGAATTGCACGGAAACCTTGAAACATTTGATAAACATGAGATGAAAATCGATACGACAAACTTGCGAGTCAACTTTGTAATCGAGTGAAACGAGCGCCACACACGCCGCTGAACTCTGGCTTAACTTTAACCCACATAACAAAGTTCAATGTAAACACAATACGGCAGAAGTTTCCGAAGTTCCAGTTCACGGCCGCGAGGCGACCGGCCCGCCGCCTCCCTCCCCTGGAGCCCCCCGACCGCGTCTGTCGCCCCTCTTGAACTTGCGCACCTCCACCTTCTGCTGCTATCCAAACTTCTTACCCCGCGAGACGAAGATCGCTTTCACTATATACTCAAACAAATCCTATACATCACTCCAGGCCATTGAACTTTGTCTCGCCAAATATGAACCTGAGAAAACTTTGTTTTAATTTGGATTAATATGTTGACTCGCATTTCATTACGCATGTATTTTGGGGCATATCTGTATATTTCTTGTCTGTCTACCTTACAATTATCTGAAATATAACCAATATTTGAACCAGTAAAGTTAATTTATGGATGTAAAGATTCTGAAAGTTTCTGAAAGGCAGAAATGTGCTTTAACGTGCAGTTGTAAATTTGTTCCTCGGGCTCACGTATTTATTACACCTGTCTATAAGTGTACCAGAAAGCACACACCTCGTGTCTTATCAAATGACACCGTTTGATATGCGCCTTTGCACCTTATCTATCATGTCGAAATTCTTCCACGTACTATCACATACCTATTTTAGTTACATGTACGTGAAATTTTACATGCTTCTGAGAAATTGTGTTCAGAGTGACTACATCGTCACCACTTACTACTCACTGCATGATCTAATTGAAGACACATAATTGATTTAGTACTTAAACTAATACATAATACTTGTTTATTTTTGACAAATATTAGGCTAACATTTTTTTATTTTTGATAATAATAGATTAATAAATATATCAATGTATTCTATAAATAACAGTGGGATATGTTATAGTATTATAACGTAATATAGCTGAAACTCGAATAATTTTCTGGGTAATTGTAAGATTTAAAAATCTTGCTGGCTGCTCATAAGAAAATAGTAGAATTATCTATTGCCAACGAGATACAACGTAATAAACGTGTATCTCCAGTGTAAACAACTAGTCATTGTGATGGGACGGAGTAAGCAGATAGCGGGCTGGTTGCGACGGCCCCGCACGGCTCCGGGCGCCGGCCGCTACGGGAGCCCTACGTGCGATCACTCTACACGCCGTTCGACAATATGAGCCGTTTATCATCGATACCTTACTGATTGGCCGAGTGGAGTGTTTGCGCGCCCGATATGCCCAGCGAGGACCAATCGATTTCCCGTTCCGTCGAATCTTATCACAGTCATGGTGGGTATTCGTACCTCGTGTCAGTTCCCTGATATCGTATCTGAAGATATTATCGAGTGTATAAATATGAGGCCATCGATCGATCGGGTCTCTATCGAAGTTTGCGCTGTGATTAAGATCAACTGTGAATCCAGGTTGTGTCCCACACCGATCCCGGGATTCGGCTTCAGGGTAACATTTGGATTACGGTATAACCTTCACTATGTTTACTGTCGAGTGATCATTTAGTTTTTGTTTTAAAATAATTTAATACCATATCTGGTTGATGACGTGGCCGCAGATAATGTTCGACGACTTTTGTGCTATATAAATTTAACCATTTTGTTATACTTTGAATGTGCTGCGATTATTTAACTGCTCCAGCATTGAGCGGATATAAAGTGTCAATGTAAAAACTAAATGACGATTACGTAATAACATATGGTGTACCAATGGCACATGTGGTCGCTCAGGCCATGAGGCGGATCACACTCTAACAGTTCTATAGTCTTCATAGTGATTAAACGTTTAAATAGCGAATAAACTTGTCACATATTTATGTAAAATTATTGTTACGCGAGACAGGTAAAAGCAGTGCTCTTATCAGGGAACGTTAGCCGCGCCTTTTCGAGCGGTGATAGCGCGCCGCACGGCTTCGTAACTCGCGCGCACTCCGATTGTCACATTGAGCAAACACGGGCATCATTCATGTCGCATAAAATTTATTTCAATTTGTGTTTCAGATATACGGCACTGCGCGGCTACGCGATCGGCTTCACGTCTGAGTTGGACAGGGGATCTTGACAGTTTGACTGCAAATGCTGCCAGATCTATCTTTCCAGCTCACGCGTGGAGTCTCCAACGACACCGTATCCTCTATGCCTGAACTCGAACTGACCTACTCACTTGTTGCTGAAGAAGACATTAGCGTAAAGGGTTAAGTGGAGGTGTGATCTCTTCACTTTTTATGTTTAAAGTGAGATTCAACTCCTCCAACTTAATCCTGAATCGCATTATCTACGCAGACGAGGCGATTGAAGTTTATATTTTTACATGTACCTAGTTTCATTTGTGTATTTTATTAAAGCAATAAATTTTAAGAAATGGAAATGTAATAAAAATGACTGATATGTGGTTTCATTGTTTTATTTTATTTCTAAGTATACATTATAATTTACAAATATCAAATAAATTAAGTTATAAATCTTTGTATAATATTTAACAGCGATACATTCGAATATATAGTTATTCTTGTAAAGATACAAAAGTTTTGTAAGAGAATATATACAGTCCTCTCCTATTTAATCTAAATCAATAAAAGATGGTCTTACGAACGAAAATCAAAGTTTCCCGCCCGCGTAAACTGTGGCGCCACTGTGCGCGCATGCGGGCATTATGTGAGACCCAACGCTACGCGACTAACCCGAAGTGCATCACAAATCACTAAAAAAAAATCACAACACCCAACAAAAAAATGGGCAAAAAAATGTTGGTAACACCGGTGCGCTAAAAAAGCTTGCAAACTTCACGCACATAACCTGCGCTGGACATCGACTCGTCCGTCTAACTCTGGGAAAATGTATATTGATTTTTCAAAGAAAAGTCAACCGATGTAACAAAACACCGTTCGCGGAGTGTTTATACGCTTAATAAAGTGTCGCGGTCGATGTGCAGTGTCGTCGAGATGGTGCGACGGTGTTTCTCGGCACGTTCCGAGTGAGATCGGAGAGAGTGTTGCGTCGCTCGGCCGACGGCCCGGAGCCCGGCTGCGGCCAGGGCCTGGGCGCGCCATGGACGCCGCCGCCGACCCGCTGCGAGCGGCCAGGCCGTGAGTATCGCGATCCGAGCCCGAGCGTTCCCGGGGCCCGCCGCTCCGCCCGCGTACTTACGTGGTGGATTATTTTGGTCCCCGCGAGCCCATCCAAAGTTGCGAAACGAGCGGTGCGCGCTCGTTTCTCGCTCTAGCGCGAAGCCGACATTCTCTCGGTCGTTCGGCGTCACGGCCTCCGCGACGTTGCGCCATTTCGGAGCGGTCGGATCGTCCGCGAACGCGAGGCGAGGCCACGGCGACGTCGCACGGCAGGGCGGCAGGGCGCCGATACGATCTCGCAGCGCGGCGACCGAGCGTGACCGCCTCCGCCTCGCGCGCCTCGCCTGCACCCTGCGCCTTGCACCGTGCTCCGTGCATGAATGGCTCGCGGCTCCGCTCGTAAATCGGAGTCGTGTTTACAGTTTTTGCGGGTCGCACGGAACCCGTCACGCCGCCCTTTGTGTCGGGCGGCCGCGCGCTCGGACTCGCCTGGCGCTCCCCGACCGCCCGAGTGAATTATGGCTAGGTGCATATACGCCGTGCACTACACATACCTAACGTACGCGCGTACCTATGTATAGTGCGGCGAAGGCTGCGACTACGTACCTACTCAAACAAAGCATTTACCCACGAATCCGTACCGCGAGCCCGACACGGCCAGCTCTCGCGTTCTTTGTGAAATCGAGTGCGACACTCGTGCCGCGTCGTCGTCGCGACCATATTACCGAGTTTCAAAACATCTGTGCTCGTCAATCGTTCGTTTTAGTGTGCATTTTGAGGTTAGGTCGTGATTTGAGCCATAAGTGCGACTCGCGCCGCCGTGGTACGCCAGCATGACGCTGGGGAACGCAGTCGTGGGATCTTCCGACGGTTTTCAGTGTTGACAGTGCGAAACAAAATGTGTTCAGTGCCCCTAGAGACTGTGGTTGGAGACAAGAGCTAGCCTGTGTTGTGGCATCTTGTCATTGCAATCATTTCTAGTGCATTTTTAACTGAATAGTTTAAAAGAGTGTGTATGTGTTTTTTGGAGTACTCCGTGGTGGAACCTTGTGGTGCTTTAATATACATCACCTAATGCTCGGGTGGTGTTTATCCAGTACAGGGCAACATTACAACACAAACCTTCACGTTAAGTAATTGCTTGAAGATATGAAACCTAAGGATTAGTAACAATATATCTGCGAGGCTGGTCCTCGAGATTACCACTGTAAGGATGAAACACCGATGTGCAGATTTCAAAATGTAAGTAGGCATTCATTTGCATTTACTTTCTAGTTAGAAATGAATTAGTACGTCTTTGTGTATTACATTGAACGGTTAGGTTTTATGTATGGCAATATACTTGTTGTGCGAACAATGTGTTATGTTACAAAAACCATGAAAATATTGCTAACTTGTAAATATTGCACGAAAAGACAGTGGTTTATTATATATGAGTCAACAAAACAAAATGCATTTTGTAAGCGTTATCTAAACATTCACTTCAGTTTCAATACATTACCTATAGGCTATTATACAAATGACCTAGCTTTCATAGGATTTAATAACTCCAGTCTCAAATCTTTGTTTGATGAAAGGTCATATTTTTTTTAAATGT
Source organism: Phocides pigmalion okeechobee (assembly GCA_018251015.1). NCBI lineage: Eukaryota > Metazoa > Arthropoda > Insecta > Lepidoptera > Hesperiidae > Phocides > Phocides pigmalion. The sequence continues at coordinate 6,263 of DWON01008479.1, read as the reverse complement.
CATCTTGGCACTTCAAGTAGGGTAAATATGAATAATCAACAAAGATCAGCTGTGCTCAGTGTGATTTATATTACTTAACCAAGTGCACCAAATGAGGAATATCACAAACAAGCAATGGGGAATGTGTGCTATGCTAACACAATAAAAATTAGAAATATTTATACTCACAGAAGGTTCTTTCAAAATATAGGGTTCATTCAATAGAAGTAAGATGTTCTTCAATACTCTCTAATAATTATATCTATAAAAATATTTTATTTAAATTGCAGTGAAATTGCACCATGACATAATACTGTCATATCTGTCATTATCATGTTTAATCATGTAAACAGTGAATATCATTTCAGGTATACAAGATTTTATATAATATGAGCTGTACCATAAATAAAATAGTATTACTTATGGATAACAATAATAAACACAAGGACAACTTACACAACTTTAACAATATCAATAAAGGGCACATGCATGAAGTAATAAGTAACAATAAGCATATTAGATCACCGCTGTGACATAAATTTGTAGATATTTACAACTATGTACGTATTATGTATGAGTCTCTAATTCAAGATCAACCTTGCAAAACAGAAGTGAATATTGACACCCCCTTTCTACATTCAACCAGTGTGCATTTTATGTATCTAGATGCATTACATGGAAAAAAAACAGTTTTCTTATTTTGAATTGTAAAATAAAATTCATAGGTATATGCCCATTAATATACGTATATAACTGATAAGACAGTATATGTATTATGGAGATTTTGCAAACAATGATTTTCCAAAAAAAATGTGTTTAATAAGTATCCAAATCAAGTCCAACAGATTATCCAAAATATCTGGATTATCTATTATATATACATAGAAAATAAATGATAATAATATTGATGAATGACATTGTTGAGTTTATTAGGTCTGAAAGCAGTTTTTTTTAGTATAATTATGTAAGTATAAATAAACCACTATACATATATAGAAAATATATTTTTTGTGATGTTTATAATCATATAACTATTAAAAATATAGTCTAAAATTCGGTCTCATGTCTAATTTGTGGTTTCACTGGATGTCTACCTGTATACCTCATTCTACTGTGTTTAGATCCCAATTCCACATGGTTGATGTGGCTGGGAATTTGTAATTTAAATTTACATATAACATTGATTTGGAAGGTCCATAATGTCAATACAAGTATATCAAGGACAACACAATTTGCTATCACAATTATAAATTCTGCTATACAGGAGGGTGCCAGGCACAGTCCTTTGATTTGACTTGTGGATTTCATTTGAATAATCTCTTATCATGGAATGTTAATTGAAATCAAATCTGCTAGAACACATATTGAAATATTTGCATTGAATAGCATTTTTGTTTAAATTTTTGTGTAATTTAACCTATGTTCCTGAAATTTGTAGAAAAATAATAAGTAACACTTGATTTATAGCGGTTATTGACTTACGAGCATAATAAAAGGTAATATAACAATCACTAAAAGTATCATGACAACAACCTCAGTGGTTTGGAAAAAAGAATGGAAGTCATTAGATTTTAACTTGGTCAATTATATCTATGTATACAAGAATGTATAAAATTATATTGATATATAAGAATACATAAATTGATAAAAAAGGTTCAAGTAGATTTAACTTATTTTATTCACAGTCAATCAGTCATGATTTCCTCATAGCGATTTTACCATGAGGGATGATGTAACTTGTATTCCTCTTGTATGTGGCTAGTTGCTAGTTGCTAGTGTTTGTCACCAGTGTGCCGTGAGTCACTTCGGGAAAAGAAATTTTATGTATGTAGTGGATTATCTCACAGTTGAAGTGGATGTCATTGAATAGACCACATTTTTGTTAGTATTGCAGTGGTAATGGTTTTGTCCAAAGAATAAACAATATCAGTGGCATAATAATGGTTAAAATGATAAATGAAGTGTTTCCATTATCAAATATTGGACTTCCGTAATTAATCTATGGATGACTAATACATATGTTACTATTAACTGTAATACTATTTTACGATCAGCCCCTTTAAATTGCCTAAAGTTAAATTTTATTTATTCATACACCTTTGCCATAAATGTAAAACTATAAATATGAAAAATGTATGCACAACCTTAGCCATGAAAGTGAGATCTGAACTGGACATACTTTTTGTAAAGTTAGGCCATATAATAACCAAAAAATTTAACTGTTCTTAAGTGTTGGCCGCTCAATTTTGATCTTATATGTTGCAACATATGGGTGTATTGAAAGGACAGACCATAATTATGTTTTTGGTGGTAATACATCATTATTTATCAAGATTCCTTCTTACTATGTAAATTTAATCAAGCAATGTTGCCATCTGCAGGAGACCAAATGGTTTTATACTGACAAAGTATAATGTTTACTTTTGTTATGTCTTATGTACAGCAAAAATTGCTAGAATCATAAACGTTACACTTATACTAATTACAGATATGTAATGAATGCAATGTGAGCATTGCCATATCTACTCAGAATCTCAGTTGTCGTGGAATTGTAATTGATTTTCTGTAGGATATTGTTAAACACATGTAAAACTGCATTTGATTGATGGCCTGCTAATATTACTAAATCATTACTATCAGACTGGGCATGTTTCTCTACAGAATAAAGTAATGGCCTCGTGTAGTTCGACTACACATGCAAAGAACAGTAGGAATAATAGAGGTATGTACACATAATATACTAATACAAAAGTTAAGAAATTGATTTGTTAGAAATATACCTACCCTTGCATGGCATGCTTATAACCATGTCTGTTTATTAAAAATAAAATTCACTCATGAGCCTTTAAAGGGCTGCTGTTGAACCTATAACAGACAGGTTTTACCGTAGTTGCCACAGATCGCTAAATAAATCTGAAAAAACCGCTAACAGTATCGGGAATTTAGTCCCTCGAGTCCTACGACACCTCGAGAAGGTATTGGTAAAGACACAACACAGGTTTTAAATCACAAACATATGAAATATCATTTACTTGTGTATATATTTTGCTACATATACTTCATATCCATTATCTTTCATCCTCTTTTAGTGTTAATTTACGTGGAAAATGTCGTGGTTTTCTAGTTAACAATAGCATAAATAAATATCCGCTTACAAAAAAACATAGACGAAAGGAAACCCTGATTTTACCCTAAAGTAACCTATATTTGTTAAAACTCAGATTTTATTTTCTTTTTAAGTAAATTAATTGATTGATTGATTGATTAAATCAAAACTGCTGCCAATAAAAAACAATCTATTGAGTGAAAATACACCCGCTCTAAACAGACCAATGAATAGTATGTGTAATGGTTATCATGACTTGATGATGTTTCCTTAAATAGTAATTTAGCGCGACTACCGCTTTACCAAGTGGTTTTTATACCTTACAGTCCCAGGTAGTGAGGTAATAATAATAATTTTCCAGTGCATGAATACGTATTTCCTGATGCGCTCTGTAACATATATTGTTAGATTCGTCAAAACATGAAATTGATAAAGCGTATATTTAAATATGATATAAATAAAAAATACTAATAAAGATTAAATCTGTCTGTATTATAACACTTGCAACCGTTTTGACACAAACTGTAAAGTAGTGTTAATTAGAGCTACTGCTCTTTTTAATATATATACATATTTATATATTATTTATACTGCCATTTCTAATTGTTGTGTCATTAAACTTGGCAGTTATGTATCTCATGATTGTAATATTAAGTTACCATTGAGGTCTCTCTAAAGTCAATGCGGACGGAAAGCGCGAATGGAGAACATAGGATAGCAGTGTTTTGTTTTGTTGCTGTTGTGCTGTATCTGTTACTTATGGCGTCACTTATGGCAACGATGGCGCCTGAGCCAGCAAGCCGACTGATCGCGCAAACTTGATCGACGCTGGCACGGGCACTGGCTCGCCAATTGACAAATCTTATATTCACACGCGGACATTGTTTGCAGATTACCAAAAAAAATCATAAATACGAAACTAGATATTTATATCCGCATATTACAAAAGTAAAAAAAAATATAAATTAAAAAAACTAATTCAAATTGATTGTACATATGTACGCGATGATCACGCCATAGACCAATAACGGTTTTTAATGTTAGAAAAGAAGAAAACGAGCTTAAAAGCAATCTGATGTTAAGTAGGCGCCGCAGCCGATGACGTCCATATACAACCTCAAATAGGACTGATGTGGTATACGAGTTCGTACATAGATGCTTTGTTACTCTTGAGAACTAAGACGGTCGCTTCGCTACTAATGTAGTGTGTATTACATATTTCCTTATATGCTTATTTCTAATCTTAGTTTGTCTCGTGGCAGTAAGAAATCGTACCTGTAAGCAACATGCTCATAGCATCGTTTACCATTTCATTTCCATAAAAACTTAGTACTCAGTCATTCAGGCAGTGTCACTAGACATTGAACTTTGGCCCTCGACACGCGACTATCTGCCAGCCGCGTCGTTGCCTAATCGACATGTTAATTTGTTTTTTTTTTGCTTTTACATTATGCAACTGCTATGTATGTATGTATGCTATGTAAAACTGGCGATTGTAAAGTAAAGCGTTCTGCGTTTCGCGTTTCATCACGTAACAAAACCTTCTTACAATTGGCGACAAATGGCGATCTTCATTTGAATTTGGGAATCGCATATAACAACTATCATTTATAGGGTGGAGTAACGTCAAAGTAAAAAAAAACTTCGTTTTAACTTTCCTAAACCTTAAGCTACGTATAAAAAAATATTTTTAACATATCGGACCAATATTACTGTTTTTTCTTTACTATGGTCTTTCCTTGAAGGACCCGAATGCAATTGACTTACATGGTTTTAACATATTAAAAGCATTTGATTTGTGCCGAAGATAGCCCTATGACTATCGCGTAATGCTTGTACAACTAACTATAACTTTTGCTAATAGGAGAAAATATGTGGCTTAGAAACAAAACAGAAATCCTATAATCTGTAATTACTATTCAGAATTCTAATTTAAATGAACTAATCTTCTTAAAACTTGAGCTTAAATGATTAAAATATACATATATTTTTGAACTATATTAGACATAAGGTTTAGCGTTTATCGATTATAATAACATAAGTAATCTTATGCGTATCTTCCTACGTACCCACTAGTTTGGCATCCTAAAATGTTTGCATAAGTAACGTATGCAACTTTGCTCAGACCTCGAATGCCGCATATAAGTCTCTTTAAAATGGCATGAATGTCTTGTTTTGATGTATTGCTTATACAAATAATGATCTTAGAAATTTGAAGTTAAATAAAAAAAAATGTGAAGCAGGGTTTTGAACTTGTTCCTTGTAGGCGACAGTTAACCACGAGGCTACTGCACACATCTTACATACCGACGTACAACTACATGACATCATCGTTATACTAGTATTGGAGGTTTGTCATTGAACTCCGGTATCGGTGGTTAGCGTGCGCTGATACTGTGTGCTTCCCCACTTTGCTACTTCTCAATATATGTATGTCGCGATGCCGCGATCCACTTTATACACATTTAACTAACCCATTCTTTCAACCGAACAATCTGTCATACGTAAACGTGTAAGTTGAGGTGTATGGTACAGTACTACATGTAAACTTTTCGCTCCCGGTCGACCTAAGCCGCGGCGCTCAAAACCAATGAACTGATTTTACCTTGTAACTGTAACATTTATTAAGTTTATATAAATACCACATAATGAAATAAAATACATGAACCAGAATTTGTACGTAACGAATTGTGCCGTGTTCTAATACGGCACATCGCTTCGCGTGTTTGTTAATTTTATTTTAGTTATGAAATTATAACAATGAAATGAAATTATTTTATAATAAATTATTTGAAATTAATGACACAAAAAAATTGACATAATCAGTATTCAATTGTACAAATGTAAATTATAGACGCATGTATAATTAATTTATTGTGAAATATCAATAATAAATTAGTAACAAATCAAACATGACGGCTCCTTGAGGTCGACCATAATTGCATATGTGCTTCTAAGGACAACGTAGAGACGTCTCATGTATTTTTTTATCACACTCTTCAGATCAGAATTAATTACGCACTTAAACGATACAGAGTTCTACAACAGTCAACTATGGCGAACAAGCTGGTCTGTCGATGGCCCTCTGCTTTTTTTTTTTAAATTATGAAAGAGTAAGAAACGGGCATGCAGGCCACCTGATGGTAAGTGGTCACTGCAGCCCATGGACAACCACGTC
>DWON01008478.1:0-12101 GCA_018251015.1 Phocides pigmalion okeechobee | reverse complement strand
ATAATTATATCTAAATTTATGTAACTTGAATGTGTGACACAGTTTTTAATAAATAGTTAAGATAATTTGCTTAGTCAACGGATCGCTATGCATTGCTACAATCAATTTCATAATGACATAATAATCTCAGATAATATGTGCGCGTGAATACCTAGATAGATAATCGATCGTTTTGGTCGTAAAAATTATTGACAAAAGATAAACAATATTATAAGATATTACTAGTATAGGTAGGTATGTGTTTGGCAAACTTGTTGCAATCTTATCAGTTATATAATTACTAGATTTTACCCGGGACTTATTCCGTAGATTCATTGATAATTGCACTTTCATAGTTAATCCCACTTTTTTTCATCCTGTTTAGATTAGGTTTAGGTTTAAGGTTAGAGTTACATTTTATATGATAATTTACGTGATCAAAAATATTATACATATATCACTATCTCTTTTCGCCCTTTTTAGTTTGATAAGATTTAGGGTTTAGGTTAGGATTACCTTTGATAGGATGATTTCCGTGATCAAAAGTATTATATGCCCTTCCCTGTGACTATCCAAGGGAAATATTTACACAATTTTCGTGTAACTTTTACAGTTTGCTCAGCGAACGCCGAAATAACTCGCACTTATTTAACACTTACTGACTTACTTAACATTTAACGTTATATTTTGGTCAATGTTATTCTAATGTATGAGCTATATTATTGTAACGTTTCATTAAAATCGATTCAGTAGTTTTTGCTTGAATGAGTAACAAACACGCAAACATTCAAAAAACTTACGCATTTATAACATTAGAAGGATTATTTTAGTTTACTCTCGGCTCTTATTAAATGAGTCATTCATAACAAATAATTACACAGTATAACTTAAGAAGAATAGTGAGCACACGAGACAGCTAATCGCGTATAGCAGAATCCAAAAGAAAATGATAATTATGTCCTTCTGAAAAAATAAATTCATAATCCAATTACGGAGTCGTTCGGTAACAAATATAAAAATACCACCAAATAGAAAATGATTAAACTCGGTTAAAAATACACCTCAGACACATTGAATACAAGACGTTAAATGTATTCAAAGCATGCAATTTACGAAAATCCTATTCCTCAACTATGCAGTTGCATGTACGAGTGTGGCTCTGATCTCGGAGCAGATTCTCGAGCGTCGCGAAACAGGTTGTCGGGTTGACCTGTAAAATGTAACAGGTTGTATTGTGCCCGGGCGCGTAGTGTGACCAGCTTTGCACCCGAGCGATGGTACTCGCCGCCACGCTTCAAGGAAATTCAATGCGTGACATGTATTTCTAGCTCTATTAAACAGTAAATATGATGTTAGAAATACGTCTGTAATGATATCATTACTACCTGACTTGTTTTCCGTTAAAAGACACGTATTTGCCATAGTTAGGTTGCGCTCCAATGTTTCTGTCAATATTATAAAACAAATTCCCCCATCACGTCTGTCTGTCTGTTCCTGATAAACTCAAGGAGTACTGGACGGATTTTCTCACAGTTTTCAACAACAGGTAGTGTTCTTGAGGAAGGTTTTTGGGCATGATTAGTTAAGTTTTTTTTGTAAATTGGGTGAGAAATTAAATAGTTAATTTTAATACAGTAATTCGGTCGTCGTTCGAAATAAATGTTTCTAGTTGTTAGGGTTACAAAAAGAAACATCTAAGTATTTATCCTTAGTGTATGTCCATAAAAGCAACCAGGCTTTATATACTTTTTCAGATACGACGTAAAAAGTTCTTGGACAATGAAAGAGTATTTTATTGTCTATGGTATGAAACGATTAATATTAAATAATTAAAATATAGGAAAAATAAAAATACATTTTAAAAATAAAAAAAATATTTTTAATAATCCTAAATTTTATGTATTCGCTCTGTTGTTTAGTTGAGTCGTAGGAATCTGAAGTTTGTTACTACAGAGAAATACTAAAGAAATCTACTACCAGCGGATTTTTGGTATTTATATATGATATGTATTTACAATTACTTTTTTGGTGGTCAAAACAAATCTTAGTAGTTTTAGCTTTAGGTAATTAATTATACATTTCAGAGGGAAGTATTCTAGCGAAATAAATCAGAAGCTTATAGTAACAAGAAAGGCTTTTTGACCTTGATCTTTGCAAAGCTATGTAGCATTAGTAACAGGGATGCGCAAAAGCGTGGGCAGAGGAGCAATTTGAAAGTTTGAGACTGGTATTACTTTCTAACGAGATATGCCTGTTACAATAAGGTTTGCTAATAATAATATATTTGTATATATTTATATCAGACGATGTCTATGATGTTGTTAGTATACAATTTTCCTTATTGAATCATTATAACTCCAATTTACAACTCGAACAAAACTGAGTCGTGATCAAAATGTTTTTAGTCAAAGCAGATTCTTTATAGAACTCTCTTTGAACATTAATAAACTAAGACGTTTTGGAGAAGACGCTGTGATTATTCCGCTATTGCTGTGTCACAAATAGTTGTATACAGATCTTTCTTTTTCGTTGACCTTTATGAATATGCCAAAAGTATGAGGCATAGGTGGGATGCGCAAAGTGCGGACAGTAGAGCAGTTAAGTTGAAAGTTTGAGACAAGTGAAAAAGCTCGGTGTGCCGTCGTCTGGGCGACGTCTAGCCGCACGTGGGGACCGCGCATGGCCGCATGCCCCTCGCGGCCCTCGCTGCCTCGCCGAGCCTCCTCGGTCCTCCTCGCCGCGCAGTATCGAGCGAGCCTCCGCACGGGGAGGTCATGTCGCTATGTCGGACGACCGCGACACACCGTCGCAGAGTGGACTCCGCGACCGCGTCAGCTTCTTCGAGAAAGTATGGACCGGCCGCAGGAGCGGCGACCACGTCGACGCCAGCACGGACGTCGACGACATAGAGCGTCGGATCGAGCAGCGCAAGCGGCGACCGGAGTCGCCGAAGATCGAAGTTAAGCTCAAACAAACCAGGGACACCCAGTCCCCGACGAAGAGCTACGAAGCAACGTTTCCTAACTTGAAACTGAGGCATGTGGAACCCGTCGAGGAGACGGAGAGGATTGAGCGGCAGATCGAAGAGGGCGATCTCGCCGCCGGCGTCCGCTTCGTCAAGTTCGAACGGGTGACCGTGAAAAAGACAGTTTCCGAATCCCAGGAGCGGCCGGATTCGCCGCAGACGGAATGGTATTCGGAGTACAAGCACCAGACTTTACACACTGCGCCTAGAAAGGACTATATGCGTAGCAAATCTGAATATGACTCTCACATCGCCGAAATACGAGGTAAGCGCCTAATTTCTTTATCTTACGATGAAATATTATCTATTTACAGTTACGTCATATTTATGTAGTACGCATTGTTTTGAAATTACGATTCATAAGCATATCATCGGCGTGGGAAGCAAAATAAACAAGTATTTACACATCTAAAATTGACTACTACATTGAGTTCCGTTTCGGTCTTTCATTTATCAGTTATCAAAAGTAAAACCAATGATATGCTTGAATACTTCGAAAAACAGTTTATATTACATATGTTATTTCATAACACAATTTGTCGGCTGTCTTAGATGTTACTTACTAATATACAGGAAAATTAACGCGACGTGAAAATCTCATTCCATTCAATGTAACGGCGAAAACCTACGAAAAGCTAATTTCTACGGCTTCGCTGTTAGACGATGGAAGATAATGTATCCGCCCGTATTAGGAACAACTTATTACAATAAGTTGAGCGTGTGTACAATTAAATATATTGTGTCGTATCATCTGAGTCTTCGATGCCATAATGCAGTAATAATTCTGCAGTTTTCCTCAATCGTCGTTTGGAAGGTTTTGGATAAAATTGTTTAGTAGTTATTGCTTTTGATTTTAATGACTACAACTCAATTATGATACTTAATTAGTTACCTTTTTTGATATATCTTTTTTAATCTTGACGATAAGCGTTTATAAAAAATATGTATATGATTGATGACCAGTTGTTGTAGTGGTCGGACGCATACGGCTCCGGGTTCGATTCTCGGCCAGGCCATGAAGTAATAAATTTAGTTCCGGTTTTGGGTTTGTGAATTTTAGTGTGTCTATGATACTCTCAATACAGGAAATACAAGTCCGGAGCTGTGAATGTAGAAAGTGAAATTTAATTTGTAAGAATACGTAATATAACTTTGAAGTTTACTTCTTCGGAAAAATTACTTCTTAGCTCCTATATCTATATATGTTCCAATCAACATATTGAATTGTTATTGGGACTTCTGTAAAACAGCGATCTTATTGAAATAGTGATCAGAAGCCGAGGCTAAAGAAAGATGCTAAGATAGGCTCGCTTGTGGCAGCGGGCAGGTACATCCGCCGCACTCATAATCCGCTGTGAAGCAATTCTTATGTTTCGGTTGGAGGGATGCTGTTGCCGGCGACCCTCTCAGTCCTCAGGAGCAGCAACGCGTCTATGTACGACCCCAAATGGAACTTCGGACCTGTCTGTGACTGTATATGGATGTTCATTGACTGCTAGGACTGCTTAACATCAGGCTCGCACGTTCGTTTGCTTCTCTGCTGACATTAAATAAATTTAAAAAATCCTTATTGTTATTGCCGATATTTACCATATAAAGTCAAAGATAACTAATAATATCACGACGGAAAAAAATATAATCTTCACTTTGAATTATAGTTATTATCACCTTTTATGTAAACTAATTATTACTAAAAGCATGTAATTACTGGCACATCCTTGGCAATCAAATGAATGGTGTAATCTATGCAATAAATTGCAGTACCAATTAGCTCTATTAGTTACAATAGAGCAACGTTAAAAATCATTGCAATTTTTTTTATGAAGCCAGATTAAAATTTACGTTTTTTTGTGTTAGAAGTGGATGCTAACGTGGATTCCATTGTTTCGTTTTATATCGTATAAATTAATATGCATTCCACCTGATGATAAATGATCATTGCTGTCTTTGTACATATTTAGGCGACTCCATAAAGAACAAGAGTTCCACTTAACACCGATCACAGACGCGTTGCTACTCCTGAGAACTAAGGTCATCTCATTTATAAGTATACCGGCAATCCAATTTACCGAAACGCTAAATCTTCACGCTCGAAACGGGTGTGACGGTGGTATCTCAACGGTCAACTGACCTTTACCTTGGCACTCCAGCTTATGGACATCTACATCCAATCGCTAACAGAACTGTATTCCTGTTAAACGCTATACGTCAATGCGTTACTACTCTTAAGGACTAAGATGGTCACCTCGCTTGTAAGTGGCAAACAGTCCTCCGCAATTGATACACAAGAATTGACTCATTGCGGATTATGGGAGTGCCGTTGGTCCTTCCCCCGACAAACTATATCTCTTCCACCTATTAACTATAGTTATATGTATACCCGTGGTATATTATACACCCGTGGTCTCAGTACAAATTCTAAGTTTTTGAGAGCAAAACCTAGACCTTGACATTTGAGATAACGTGGTTTTGCAACAGATAATTTACCAGAATTGATCATAGAGTTACTCCTGACATAGTAATTGGTATAATCAATACATGTAAGAAGTGGAAAAGGACCGTGTTATAAGGGCCTAAGTTACTTACCGCTTAAATCCAATCCAATCTCAAAACCTATGTGATATAGTATGTAGAGGCGTTGCTATTTCGTAGGATTAGGACTATCGCTTTGGTTCTAAGTGTACTCAGTGCCAACACGCTTCTACCCAAAATACAAAATTTGCTTCACGATCCACCGTAAATAAATTTTTCGTTAAGCAAAACACTGTGAAGAAATTTTTCATGTTGGCAAGACTGTGTTATTTTCTCGGACAAATCTACCAACATCAGCACAAGTTAAATCTGATTTATTTATTGAAATTTGGTCTATTCATATCGGGTTAAAGTTAAATTCGGAATTCGGGTTAAAGCCAGAATTTGTTCAACCATTATAAAGATTGAAATGCTTGTAAAAAGGAAATTCTTGCTTTTATTTGAAGACAATCAGGGCAAGTTAATATACTTACTAGTCATACAAAATTATCTTATCTTTGAAATGCGTCAACCACTTTGTCCATTTCGTCTATCGCATTTCTTTTCTGTCTTTAAAACTATTTTTAACTAATTGACCACCTCCGTTTAACTCGATTGTTTATTTTGGGTTATATTTATATATACTCCAAAGGTCTATGTTACGGCTACTGGCTTCTACGGGGTTTGGTTCAGTTATAATGAGTACAAATTTATCTTGCAATCTAAGAATTGTTACAGTTCTGTCGTGTGTGGAGGCAAACGAACATGCAATTTTTTTAATTAATTACAGTAATTTGAGTTGTAGGGATTTAAGACATTTGACGAAGCGATTATCTAATATTAAGACAAAAAGAAATAGTTTTACGCCGCACTAAAAGTAAAAGAAAAAAAACTTTATTCCCGGTAAGGCTGTCACAGTATACAATTTTTTAACTAAAAATACTACAATTTATAACAAAATTAATTAATAAAAGAACACACGAAATTACAAAGATAAATAATAATAATAATGATGAAAAAATGAACAATAATAGTACTAATAGAAAAAAAAAACTTTAGAATGATAAAAAATTAATATATATTTTGTCGCTTCTACACGCACTGGGCGCTGGGCGCACGATAATTCTCGAAAGTTGGAGGTCCATGATTTTTGTGTCCCATTAAAAAAAATGCAAGAGGTACAATTTTTTTTTTAATTTTTATGGTAAATATATAAACATATTCGAAATTTCTATTACGGACACTGCGTGCTCCCTGGTTACAGTACCCAGAGACTGTTTACTATCAGGTGGATTGCATGTTCCATATAAAATTTATTTTCAATTTATACATGACTCCAACTTCGTATAAACATGTAAATTTGAACAACACATCACAAAAAGTATTGCTGCAACTCGGCATACTATCATGAAGATAACGTGTTATGTAAAAAATTGAACCATGCGCTAATATTTTGCAAAATTGTCATCGAGATAAACCACGCGCAAGGGACTATGTACTGACTCTTCAGCTCTGACTATGGACGTGAGAGTCGAATTCCTATGAAACGTGTTCAAGCGGAGACAGGTCGAGTTTTTATCTTATCAACAGCCAGGGTTAGCATGTTGGCGCAATTATAAATATTTGTCAATGTGACATAATTACCTCACCGCTAATTACGATGTGACATTGTGGTAACATCTTTATGGTGATGCATTAAAAAATAAGGTCGGTAGAGGTAAACAGCTTCATAGACACATTACGTCAATTACTTATTTAGAATTTCTTGTCTTATTCATATGGCGTCGTTTAATACAGCGTCTTGTAAAACAACTTTTATAGCGTGACGGTAAACGGCATGACTTTGTTATGCCGTCATGCTGTCTTTCCGTTAGCAGTGTCTATTGGTTTGGAAGTTATACCGACTCGTACGGCGTGACGACAAACGGCATGACCCTATTATGTTGTCATGCCACCTCTTGGCCACAGCTCCTTATCACTATCAGTATTTGTATTCTGTAAATATTATTATAAGAATATTGAAAAGAAAAATATATTCATATTTGTTTCAATTTATTTTACTATATATTATTGATTTTCTTTAATTATAAATTATTTCAATAATCGCTAATTTTGTTCTATGCCAGGTTCTGTGCTATAATAATTTTGATTGAGTACTGATGAGTATTGATCGGGGAGGTACCCTGAGCGGTCTCATGATCCTCCGTGGAGTTATTGTTTGGTGGTGTTTCGATAGATGTGCGGCTATCTGCTACACTCAGAAATGAGGCGACCATTTTTAACTTCGGAAGTAGCAACACATCTACGTATGAAGTCAGATAAGACTTCATTCTGTATGAGTGTTGCCGTGACCACGAGCTATGCAACTGGTTCGAAATAACGCAAATAAAAAAAAGCTAATCGTGAGTACCCGGTACATAGTAAAATTTTCTTTTTTTATGTGAGAAGAGTAACAAATGAGCATGCGAACCACCTGATGTTAAGTAGTCGCAGCCATTGATATCCATGTACAACCACAAATACGACCGAAATCCTATCTGAGCTCCAACGTAGATATATTGCTACTCCTAAGGTCTAAGATGGTCGCCTTGCTTCAAAATGCACCTCTCTAACCGAAACATAAATAATGCTTTACGGCGGATTATGAAGGCGGCGGTGGTATCTCCTTGGTTGAACTATAGTTTTCCCACCTTTAATATGTCTAAATTCCTATAATATTACATTTAAATCATAGACTTCCGTCCTCTTTGAGGTTGTATGTGGGTGTCCATGCTTGCAGCGATTGCTTAACATCAGGTGGCCTGTATGCTTATATGTTCCTTCTCACAAAAAAAAACAATAGTTATTAATTTACCTGATCTCAAACGCGTACAAATTTGTCTACGTTTATAAATCTCTGTTGAAATAAAATGGGGTCGCCATCAATTAGAATAAATTGTGTTTTTCTGAGCGTGGGTTTAAACCGTTGTATGTTTAACATTAATTTTGATCATTAATAACCCAGCGTGGAGATAGATACATTGTAACGGATAGTTCAACGTTTGCTCTGGTATGATTATGAAATCTCTGGAATTTTATTAACACTTTCCCTGCAGCGTAGGTACAACATACCTGTGTATTGCGCGGCACAACGCGCTTGCGGCTAGTACACATCTGTCGTATACGTATAAATCTGTATCGATTACGGGCGAACACAAGTGGCGTGTTTACGTCGGTGTATTCTATAAAAAACAAACTTTCTATAAAATGGTCGGCGCATTTCCAGTCTAAAGAAAATACCTCCAGTTTAGTGCTGCCTCCCGCGATCATGACTCGATCTAATATACATTTGAGCGCCGCAGCCAAGCAGTTAATGTTTTTTTGACATTAAATATCTGAATCGGTGGTAAGACCTGATGTTGACATTTAGATATGGGTATTATAAAAATTAATAAAAAATTGCTATTCATAATTACTCTTAATTTTCAACTAATGTATCTATGAACTTATACAAATATAATACAGTAAAAAGTAACAGTATAATAATAATAAAAGTATACGAACAAATAAGATAACATTTTAAATAAATTAACATTACTAAGAGTGGTAAAGTAAAAGATGCAATGTCCTTGAAGTCGGTTTCTTTCAGTTAAAACTAGCGTCCTGCCCCGACAGATGCTATTACAACATCACATTATAAATCTTTGAAACTATCGACTTTTCTCTAATATAAAATGCATGTATTATACACAAAAACCTTCCTCTTATCGCTCCTGTTATTGATGAGAACCGCATTAATGTCCGTTGCGTGGTTTGAAAGATCTAAGCGTACAGACGACGAGAAGCAACTTTGTTTAATACTGTACTAGCTGTGCCCGCGACTTCGTCCACGTTTATTTTATACATTTTCACAATGTGAAATAACCTACGCATACATGTATCCAGTCATAATTT
This sequence comes from Phocides pigmalion okeechobee, assembly GCA_018251015.1. Taxonomy (NCBI): domain Eukaryota; kingdom Metazoa; phylum Arthropoda; class Insecta; order Lepidoptera; family Hesperiidae; genus Phocides; species Phocides pigmalion. The sequence goes on along the minus strand of DWON01008478.1, from coordinate 2,653 downwards.
AATTTATGGCCCAATTTCTATAAAAAAACTAAACTTATTATGCACCAAAACCTTCCTCAGGAATCACTCTACCTGTTGTAGAAAACTGAGTCCGTCTAGGACTTTTTGAGTTTATCGCGAACAGACAGACAAACAGACGCGACGGGGGACTTTGTTTTATAATATTTATAGATATATATAGATCGCCTGAAGTCGTTTGAAAGTAGTTTCTGTCAGTGAATGCTCTATGAACGATTATATCAAATCGGACGTTAAATACGACGACAGTACAGTACAATTACTGTGATCTCATCGACGCGACTAATTTAGTCGCGTACTTACGTTACGGCATTCATTTGAATAATAATTCATGTTATTATTATCATCTTTATAAATAAATGTTGTTATTATTATTTTATTCCTTTCTGCATCTGAATTTTGCTACTTTTTGGTCTTGATCCGTTACGATATGAGAAAGAAGATATAACGTTTTAATGTTAGTAGAGTAGCAACTACAAACAGTAGGCTTCACGTCGCGTCACTCTCTTTGATCTCCCCGTCCCCCCTCTCCTCAATCTCTCTCTCATTTTCTCCCTCTCTATATGGATGATATGAAACGAATATCGACATTTCACGCCTGTGTTGGTGGACCATAAATAAAATAATGAATAAATAAATAAACAAAAAACAAATGCAACAAAACAACGACAAAAATGTAAATAATTATATCCAGGACTTTTTGCGGGGCACCAGGAGGCATCAGAACCCTCAACGGCAATTTAAAATATCGAAAATTTGCCATAAAAATTAAATTTAATGAAAGAATTTGAAGAAGGAAATGAAATAATAAACAATTTTAGTAACCGTGCAAAAAAATGTTTTTTTTAATAGCTCAATATTATCCAAATACAAAAAATTATGGACTTATAACTTATAATTAGAAGAAGTCACAAAAAAGGCCTGATTATATCTATTCCATAGGTGCTGCACGTTTGCAGTCTAGAAACCTCATTAATAAGCCCATTCAGCACCAACGACTTGTTAAACAAATAAACAGGAGTTACAAGTAACGATTGCAAAAAATGCTTGCGTTTGACTTCAGCCGGCTTGCATTAAGTTAAGCGGACATCGATGTGAGGACGTAATGATGGACGTAATTGCATGATGTCATCGGACGACAGATTTGTAATGTCTGCGTTGAAATGTGTTGGAACTGACGACGGGGACAATTAACAGGCCGTTGATTAGAATTAATAGCGGGTTTCATGTGCGTATTTTGCTTGCGCTTCGAAGATTTCGTGCGCTTTCAACAGCTCTCATCGCGCTTTTTTATGTGAGAAGAGTAGCAAACGAGCATGCCAACCACTTGATGTTAAGTAGTCGCAGCCCGTAGACATCCACGTATAACCACAAACACGACTTCTATCATCTCTGAGCTCGAACGTAAATGCGTTGCTACTCCTGAGGATTAAGATAGTCACCTCGTTTCAAAGTGTAGCCGGCAATCGCACCTCCAACCGAAACACGAGTAATGCTTTACGACGGATTATGAGGACGGCTTGGTTCCTCCCCGGTCGAACTGTAGTTCTCCCATCTTTAAAAACCGCGTTTAGTTACGACTAAATGTTACTCACAATTTTAATTGAATAGTTATTATAGCTCACGCGTGATCAGTAACCGCGCTTTCATAGTTAACTTCAACCCTTCTTACCCTCTTTAGGGATGATTTCCGTTGTCATGTTGATTATAGCGTTTTTATCAAATCGCTGGTGTATTATAGTTGTAGTGTCGTTATGTTCGTGTAGATTTAGACAGTTTCTTTAGAAATGTGTATGGTAATGATAACTCTCTAGTCGAACCCTAGTTTTACCTTAAAACTACAGCGATTACTTAACATCAGGTAGCTTGTCGGTAGTACGTCGTATGTTAGCTACTCTCGCATAAAAATACTTAACTTCTGTGTCGTAGCCATTCTGTTTTATCATTCTACTTTGTAGACCATACTTCAATGTAACGACGGCATAATTAGTATGATGTCATCAATCAATCCGATTATTCTTGCACTATTTGCCTGTGTGATAGTTTGTAGTAATAGATGACATGAAGTATAAAATAAGTTTCTATTGATACTTATTTTCGGTAATGAAAGTAGCAAACTAGTATGCAGTCCGTCACATTCACGGACTATTAACTTCACAAGACGGAATTAATACATTTTATTATGTACCAAGAACTCACGAGTTAAAGATTTTTGATAGTCCATATTTCGAACCAGTCAACCGAATGGAAAAATCGGAAGTTTAGCCGTGACCACGAGCCAGGAAAGTGGCTCAAAATATAGACAGTTAAAAATCGTTAATACCGAGTCCCCGGTACATAGTAAAACGTATAATTTCCGTAACGATATTAGTTTTAATCTCGTGTAAGTGACTTTATGTAGGATCTCATATAATACATGAAAAAACACTATTGTTTTGACAACTGAGCATGAAGCTATGACTGATAACTGGGTAAGGTTTTTTTTTCTTTTTTATTGTGGAAGAGTAAGAAACGGGCATGCAGGCCACCTGATATTAAGTGGTCACTGCAGCCCATGAACAACCACGTCCAATCTCAAATAGAACAGAAGTTCTATTTAAGGATGGACGCAGATGCGTTCCTACTCTTGAGGACT
>DWON01008477.1:0-12101 GCA_018251015.1 Phocides pigmalion okeechobee | reverse complement strand
GACAACCACGTCCAATGTCAAATAGAACAGAAGTTCTATTTAAGGATGGACGCGGATGCGTTCCTACTCTTGAGGACCAAGATGATCACCTCCAATAATGTGTATCCGGCAACCACATGTTGTTTTACGGCGGGTTATGAGGGTGGCGGTGGTACCGCCCCGGGCGAGCTCTAATGGCTCTATCACCTTTAAACTAAATTTAAATAGGTTACTGATTTTCCTCCTATATTTTTTTGTAATATTGAAGATGAAGAGTTTCACGTGCCAGTTTCCAGGGAACTAGTGATGTTTAGATACATTTCTTATGATTAACCCTTTTATATAATAAAAATAGGATCCACCGGCGATATAATTTCCATTCTTTTTTTATTTCCGGTTACGATTTATACACTCAGCAATTTTGTAGTTCTTAATGACAGATTTAAAAAGAATGCTGAGAGTTTTTCTGCTGGATTTTTTATCTCTATTAACCTTTGCCAGCAGGGCGCTCAAAGCCAATGTGCTGATTTTACATTGTATCTCTCACATATTATAAACATACTATTAATTTTTAATGAAATAAATTTATCAAATTTGAATTGAGCGGATCACTAGGATTTTCCGTGGTGTAGTCGCGATGAATAACTATAAAGAGAAATACACACACGCAAACAAGAATAGAAATCAAAATTTGTCATTCACATGTCTAATCGGGAATCACATGTCACAGCTACCGTTGCGTCACGCGGTTTTACATATGTATATTATCATTGATCAAATATGAAAGTTAACTATACATAATATGAAATATAGCATATAACATTAATGAAGTAATAGTTAACATATTTACTAGCAATAATTGGTTATAACATATCCTTAGTAAAATAAGCAAATCATTATCATAATCAATATATCATTACAATCCACCGTCGGAGGAAGATCTACGCTTATATGGTTGCCTCTTTTGATCATTTGTACTCACCGGAGCGACGTGGTCTGCATATTATTTACCATCTGGACCTGTTAGTTTTAAGATATATCGTCGGTAACTTTTATTCGACGGATTTCGTCATTACGAATTTGATCATGTAGCGAAATATCAGCGTTAGTAATGCTTAGTATAGTAATAAAGATATAAATAGATAAAATGAAGACATATGTGTATAGATACGACTGACAAAAGACAATATTTTTTACTAAAAATAATCGAGGTCAAGGAAATTTCATCTCCAAAAAATAGCATTAGGAAAGACCTATTTTATCTTGAATGTATTGTTATTTGTATTTATATATTAATATATACATTACATTAAGTTTGCATGCTCGTTTGCTGCACTTTTTACATAAAAAAACTCAATTCGAAACTTCGAATTCAGGACGTATATAGGATAGAAATGTTCTGTTTTCTAATAACAATTTATCTCAAACGTATTTTTAAATTGTATTTATATGGCATGGATACATAACTCAATTGTAATTTTAAACATCTCACCAGTATAAAATTTCTTCCCTTATTTTCTCTCCTTAGGGATGTTATTTTCATTGTAAATTTAAATTAGGTAAAACGGAACTTATACCCTTAACATAAAATAAAAAATATCCAAATTGGATTATCGATGGCGGAGTTAAGAGGCAACAAAAAATATAACCAGAACCTGTTTTAAATCGGGTTAAAAAGCCAATAAATGAAGACGAATGTTACTTAATTTTGGTAAATCTGAAAAACATGTAATTGAGGAGCAGAAACTTTGGTCATTAAAATTTTAACTGTCAGTAATTATGTACTTACTCTTATTTTACATTACATACAGTTAATTAAAATGAAATTACTTTTATTAATTACGTCATACATATATATACAAACACAATTATATACAATATATACACTATGATACACAAAATGTGATAAATTACATACGACTATATGACGTATATAATTAATTCTATTATGACATGATATTACCCATATTTTTTAAGTGCTCTGGTAATGTTAAATTTTACTCAGATTTCCCGATATTTTGAAATTCTTGATCGATGTTCGCTTGCAATCCTAGCAAAACCAATAGCCTTAGAATAACATTATAATTCATAGTAGGTACCTACCTTAAAGTTAGACGGTACTAAGAAAACAAACTCACTTGTTTTGACTAACAAATTGTTTTGGAAACAATGAATTTGACTATTGATCGATATCCAGTTTGGTAAATATTCATCTACAATGTTTTCGTGTTGCAAAGTAATTAGTTGTGCTATATAATTGGTAGATCAGATCAACGTAATCTACTTTTTGTCGTGGTACAAAGTAATATTACCCGCCTAGGTCAGTTCGGCGTTCATGTACCTACAAAATTCAAACAAATAGCCGGCCAAGTAGATAAGCTAAATAGATCATGTCAAAATAAACTCTATCCCTACAGTTTTAAGTTCATTTTACGACAGTAGCTAAAGGATATAAGCCCTATGGTCCACAAAGTGTACATGGCCGTCAGAGAATTTATTTATTAGCTCGCTAGAAGCTAAATACCTACCTGTACACTAAACGGTTATGTAAACTGGAGACGGCTAACACGTCACAAAACTGTTTAAAACATAAAGGAGTCATAAAAAGTTGAAGGTTATCAACTTATGATCAATACGCTTTTATTACACGTTGGATCCAGTGTATCATTTTTATCTTGGACTGGAACAGAATCGGTTATGTGGTGACTGCCATAATTCCAAAGTCCATGACATACAGGAGTACATTAAGTCGATTATACATGGATTGCTACTTTTAAGGATTAAGTTAAGATTAAAATTAATGTATTTGGAACGGTAAAAAAAGAATTTTCTTTTTTGTCCTTCAAACTAGAACAAGTGGTAAGTCTATTATAGCTCAACCGGAGAGGTAGCGCCGCTGACCTCATAATCCGCCACAAATTAACTCTTGCATTTTGTTTGCAGTGGAGCGATTACCGGCTATACTTATAAGCGAGGCAACTACCTCAGTCGTTAGGAGTAGGATGGAAGCAGGACGCACGACGTCTGCCGTGGTGTGTTTCAATAGATGTAATCAAATTCAAACATTTTATTCCATTGGAAGGTATTTACACATATTTATAGGTATTTACAGGTATTTACGCTTAATGAATGTCAAGGGTATAATGTAAAATTAGTTCATTGGCTTTGAGCGTCTGTTGGCTAAGGTAAACCGAGAAAAAAGCCATACCGCTTCAATCCCCCAACGTTTAAAGTGTGATTGAGCCGGAGACCTGTTCGTGAATCAGCAACCACTCAGATTTTAAAAAAGAATGAAAGATCAAGGAATTACCTCTGCCCCGCATTCGATTGGATTTCAAGCCAATTATTTCCAGAGACTGAACTACGGATTTTCATGTTTCTTTTTATATGAGAAGAGTAGCAAACGAGCATGCAAACACGACCGAAAACCTATCTGAGCTTGAAAGTAATGCGTTGCTACTCCCGAGGACTAAGATTGTCGCCTCGATTCAAAGTGTACCGGCAACCGTACCTCTCTAACCGAAACACAAGTGATGCTATACGGTGGATTATGAGGGCGGCGGTGGTATTTCCCCGATCGGACTATAATTCTTCCATCTTTAATATTTATAATATAATCTATCTGGAATTATATATAAATGTTTGTGTATTAGACTATATATGTTATAAGATAGCCGGAGACTTACCAAGCCAACATTAGCGTAAAGTTACTTGCTTTTTAGTAGAAATGTGTGATTTTATGACTTACAAAAAAGGCGACCATTTTAGCCCAGAGGCGTAGCAATACATGTATGATCAACTTGAGTGGAACTTGTGTTGTATATGGAGTTGTTTATAAATGTCTGTGGACGTCACTGACCACTTCCATTAGAACTGGATTGTGCCTTATGGCTACTTTACTTTATATATAAAAGGGTAAGATAATACACTTAGATATCAACGAATAGCAAAAACCACAGAACTAAGAGTACTGAAATTTTACAGATACGGTCTTTATATAGAGTAAGTGACAACTATGAATGAAATTTAGTTCTATCAATTCAAATTTGGCAGATAGGTTCTTTATAAATGAACACAAAGAAAGAAAGTCTGCGTCTGATTCCTTTTATAGATGTATTTCAAATAAAAATAAGGAAAAATAGAATTACATAATTTATTGAAATGTATAGCAATATCGATCTCTGAGCATACAATCTTACGAACGAAAGCTAGTATTCAATATTATGAATATTATAATAATATCTATAATATAATAATAATATTTTTTAGATAAAACCTGTTCTAACATTGAATATCTACATTGATCAACCAATTTATATAAAATCGATGTTCCTAATAAGACAGGATACCTTATAAATACGACATTTTAAAATATACTTGATTTTAATTCAAAAAGGTCGTTAACGGTATTCAGAGCAAAATACTTACCAAGAAGTTTGTTTTCAGCATGAAAGCATTTAGATTGAATGCACGTTAATTGAATATTTACATGGACTCCTCAAAAGACCCTTCGTCTGAGAAACTTTATCGACAAAAATATTTTTAACCACAGACAAACTGAATTTTATGTATCTGTAGATGATACCACAAATGAAATACCAGAAAATTTTAGAGCAAAAAAATCAAATTCTCACTTAATAGTTTATTTACGGCTTTCATATATTAGATCCGGTCAGCGTCGGGAGGTGGCACTAAACTGGAGATGCATTCTCTAGACTGATGATGCGCCCATAATTCACTGAAATGTTGTATTTTCAGCACCTTTGTATCATCTACGAATATAGACGTAATGTCCGCCACCGGTCTTGTACCGATAGCGTAAACAGAGCACTTTTGCTCGCCCGTAATCCATATAAATTTGTACATATAAGACAGGTGTACACTGCCGTATAGGTTAACAATGGATGCGGCTATTAAGAAGGCTAGTTCGTATTTCGCGAAGAGAATTCTTAAACCCCTGCCGGGCACGGATCGCATCTCAGAGACCTCCGCTGGACCATTGGACTGGAAATTTTCATTCCGCAGTCCCCCAAACTTCTGATACGGCCCTTTGCCAATGTCGACATGATATACAGGCAAAATTAAGTTCCGCGGTACTTTAACTATTTACTGGTATGTCGATAATATTTTTTTCGCTCAACTTTAAAGTCCTTAATCCATCGGGTTTGATTGAAAGAATATCAAATCATTTATCACGTGTTTCATTGATTCTGTTGGTGACAAGATAACTGGTTCAATACTGCACAGAATTACAATCGCTGTTTAATACAAGAATGCGTTTAGCGCTTTTGGCACTAAGCCACATGAACCATGAGCTCTTTTATTTCGGTTTAACTTTTATTACCATTCACCATTCAACGTCGTATGATATTGAGGCTAATTAATTAATTTAATTATTTTTTACGGAACCTTTAGAGCACTGACTTATTCACAATTGTTTTTTTCATATGCATTTAGATATTATATGGAGGTATTCAAATAGAATAGAGTTTTTTTTTAAACCTGAAAAGATACCCGCAATAGCCTTGGTATCGCAAGTTTCCATAGGTGACATTACACACAACAGCAAATGGTTTATCGACGGTACGCAGCGGTCACGACTCCTGTTAATTGTCCAAATGTTTATGGGTTGGTGTTTAGACAGATGTCCAAGTAATGAGTTTATGTTTATTTGTCCATAGTTTATATAATTGTCAACGCTTTACTGTAGAATGTAATACACAAATTTTATTTTAATAGTTATCATATTTAAAATGATGAAAATCTTAAAATTAAGTATAATAAAAGCATAACCTAAATAATCTAAAGGTATTCCACGCCCATGCGATATGACTCCAAGAACGCTAGCCGCATTCCCGCTTTGAATAGCAATCGCAATTTTCTGCGCGAGATATGAACCAGCCCACTTGTCACCGGCGGCGTCGATCAAACGTGAGACTAATTATTTAAAAAAAAATTGGCAGCCGGACCATCTTTTTTATTCTTTTTAAACGACATCCCAATACGAATATAGTTTTAGGATTATACCCCCAATAGCTTTAGAGGATTTTCATTTCTTTATATTGAGACAGTATCAAAGAGCGTGCATGTCATTTAAGGTGTGAGAACTATCGACCGGGTAGGAACCATCGCGGCCCTTATAATCCGCTATAAAGCATTAATTTTATATCGGTTGGAGAGGTTGCCGGTTACACTTAAGAGCGAGGCGACTATCTTAGTCCTTAGGGGTAGCAACACAGACAATGTTCGAGCTCAGACAGAATTTTACTCGTGTTTGTGGTATGTTCTCTTCCCTCTCAAATAAATTTATAAAAATTGCTACCAAATTTTAGTTCACAAACATATAACTAGAGGCGCTGCCTGTAGATGTATAAAGAAATTGACTACTAGATAACAAATTTCGTTTTTGAGTACAGCTCTAATTGATTGTTACGTTTAATTTTATTGGCAGGAAAAACAGTGTTCTGTTTTGGAAGGAGCTGCAATGTAATCGGAAACTAGATAAAGCGATAATGATATATGTACTTTTAGCTCCACGTTCTTGTAGTTCGCTAATATGTAGGTCAAGAACGGCATCGCTCTGATAACGGAGTACTTGTTTTATCATAGCGCCGCGAACTATATGACCTTTAGTGTAATTAAATAATACTAAGTAAATTATATATGTACTTAAATAGACTCATATGTTCGTATCTCTTCATTTCTGTCTGAGTAATGGGCAGAATCGTCTATCAAATAAGGGTATGTGCCTAGAGCTTTGCGTCATAGAGCCCCAAAAGATATAATGAGAATAAAAAACAGAGCTCAATTTTTATCTATTAAGAGTTTCAATCAGCGTTTATAAAATTATAAATCGATCTTTGACAAAATTAGATTTTTTATAAACAGTAATCATTTTAATAATAAAAAAGTAAATTAATAAACAAAAAATACTACCGTCGGCAAGTTTTTTTTTTTTTGGTTATGTTATTTTACTTTCCGAAGTGGTCAAATTTCTTATGTGGTAGCGGGGTCTCATCGCTCCTATACGGTGATTCAGTTAAAGAAATTCAACCCCGAAACTATACTGTAGTCTCCTTGATGTGTCTATGTTCGACTCCATATAGGATTTCAGTCGTGTTTGTGGTTGTACATGGATGTCTATGGGCTGTGACTACTTAACATCAGGTGGCTTGCATGCTTGTTTGTTACTCTTCTCACATAATAAAGCTATAAAAAATATATTTTATCTTTTATTAAGTTTTCTACTGTATTTCTTTAGGGTTAAAATATTCAAAATTCCTCTCTTAGTGCTCATATAAGCTATATAAACAAGCTATCAGCTAAATTTTAGGATTCCAGGTTCATCGGTTTCGGCTGTCCGTTGATCTCTGGGACTGTCATCTGTCCGTCATCTTCTTTTATATATATGTAGATAAAAAGGTTGGACTGATAAAACTTCGTCACACGTTGTTACAAAATGACATATCTAATCTCTGTCCTCGTTCGCTCATCACACTAGAACACAGTTAATGCCAAAAATGTGTAGCTATTTGATTTGCTTGATAGTAATCCAATCTTTTTACTATCTTTAATGTTGACAAAACCATATTGATACAGTAATAAATATTAATTAAAGTCACTAAATAAAATAGTTTACAGTGTCAGGGGTTACTTTGCGGAAATCCATGCTAATAAGTTGTAGATTAAAACTACTTTGCAACCATCCGCCATCACAATGTATAATGGTATACATATCAAAGCATGCACTATGCCCACGCTCCCTCCCGGATAGGAAAAAATGAAGTGATTAAGAATATATATCATGACACATATTAGTACCAACACTACTTGTTTAGCCCCAAAACGAACCATCATCAGGATAAGTTGACTCTGCGACGGTTAATCGATGAACCGTCAACCGTCTCTATTCATTAAATGAACCTCCGCTAGTGAATCCATATCCAAATGAAATTATGTATATTGTCGTATATTAATTATTATATATTAATATACGTGATTACAAATTAACATTGTTAAGATATGTTAATTTGAACAATATCAATGTTCTCTTAGTAAATGCTACATTATAATGTTAATCCCTGGTACATAAAAGTGAAACGTTGTTCGTATGTTTGTTTGTCATCAAGTTGTTATCAAGCGGTTTAATCTGCTTCTATTTTTTACACAGAGTACCTCTGGTCCGGTTGCATATTGTATATTACCATGCAGTCATGCTACAATGTCAAGAAGAATTTTCATTATGGAGTTATGAGTTTTCACTAGATAGATAGATAGACTAGAATAACTACGAGGTAAACGATGAGCTGTCGACAAGATTTACCGACTGCCATCTATAGTTATAAATTTGGACCATCCATTTTACGTATCTCATAAAGCACGGGAGGACGCATGAAAATTTTGTTACCAATGATTACCCATCCCTCTTCCAATTGCTTTTATGTTTGCTTACGATCTCCGCGAAATTACTTTCTTAAGTAAATTCTTCTTTTTAATGCAATGATATACGATTGTGCTGGCAACACTTCCCCGTCTATATGCTGTAAAGCCTTTGCATTGTTATGTCCTGATTCGAAGAATACCGTGAAGTATTTGATGTGTCCAACTTAGTTAGACGTTCGGCTAACATCTGTTATCGACTTCAGATAAGTCCCGCGTTCCACTTACAATTTGTTACATATGTCTTTATTTCTTTGGCATAGTAGCAAGAATACAGAACATTAGGTCAAATTAATATCATTAATAGCAATACTAGCGTTGAAAGCATACTACTTATTTATTGATACTAATACCTTGTATCAAAGAAAATTTCCAACGATACTCCATTAGAATACGTTTGTACTTCCAAGAAAATGGGTTCAAACTAAAATTTTAATTCGTCCAGTAAGTACGTAGGAACCTAACAATCTTAGAATTAAATATTCAAGCTTATCGCTATCGTACGATACTAAATTACAGTTCTAGATAGCATTATTAGTCTAATAGGTACTAGACTATTCTCCATGTACGTTATTGTGGGAAACTATACATCTTTAAATGGTTACGTATCGAAGTGAACGAAGTCGCTAGGCTAGTTAATCGATTTTACCGGCCCTAACACGAAGATGTCGCCGATAAAATTTTCCGTATGCAACGTCCATCAAATATGTAAGTAGGGCAGGCCACTCTATTTCCGATCATACACTATTCAGCTCTAAGCCGATAACAACGCCCAGAACGCACTAGACTCTATCCCTCAGTATTAACGTTTAAAATCCCTTGTCCGTTTGTTTGGTATCAGCGTAACTCTAAATTGGATCTGATTGAAATGCTCCCAATTTCTAACATCCATGTGCACGTCAGTTTGTCTCTCACCTCTACGTACAATTGCAATACCTATCTCCTTTGCTTGGCGTAATTAAATGAAATTAAATTCACTAATTATATTACAGGCAGTCCTCGACTTACGTCGTTTCGATTTACATTGTTTCAAGTTACGTCAAACTATGTTTTAAAAGTAATCCTCAGACATACGTCAATTGTTTCAATTTCCTGCATAGGAGAATTCACTTGTCGCGAGTAGAATTGACAGAATTAATATAGAGGATAGAGGTAGATAAAAATTACGTCCTTTCGATTTACGTCGCGTATTTCTGGAACCTAACATGGCGCAAGTACGAGGACTGCCTGTGTTTCGAATGAAACTGAAATGTTATTGAATGTTTCAGGCACCAACGTAAACTCTGTAAAATTCATTTTTGGCACCAAAGCTCTTTTTGGAACTTTCAATTTGAATTTCATTCAAAATCAAAAACCAAAATCAAAACATTTTATTCAAAGTAGACTCTTTACAAAACGTTCTAAGCCATATGCTCTTATTTCAGGTAACATTTTATACTTGGGCTAATACAAGTGCAGAAAGAGTTTAATATATTTATAACACGCTTTTATTACCTTGAGTTGTATATATGTACATATATACGTACATATGTAACGGATTCTTTGAGCATAATTTTCACCAATTTTCAGAAGTCAAATTAATTTGAAACTTTGCATATGTATCAAGGACCGATAACAATGCAATAATAAAAAAAATGAAAAACAGATAAAAGAAAAACTAAAAAACACGCTTTTATAAAAATCTAACCAAAACAATGTAAATAAGAAAAAAAAGGCAATTGCATTGCGACCATTTTAGTCCTCAGGAGTAGCGACGTATCTACGATCTAGCTCAGATAGGATTTCAGTCGATTCTGTGGTTGTACCTGGATGTATATGGTCTGCGAATATTTAACATAAGGTGGTTAGCATGCTCGTTTGCTTATCTTCTCACAAAAAAATCTGGCGTGCCTTTCAAACCGAAACACGGGATGTTCTATGGCGGAATATAATGGAGGCTGTGGTACCTTCCTGGCCTATTTGTAGTTCCACCACATGCTATATATTTATAGATTTCAAAGACATCTACTCATTTTTTATTAGATTATAGCGAGTCTACATTTGACAAATACATTTAGAAAAAAAATGTTTAGCACAAAAATGTAACTTCACAAGTTAATTTCCAATCATTCATTATCATCATATCACTGTACCATCTGAACAAAGGTCGCTTTGAACAAGAAAGGTTAGACCTTCTTTACTTATTACACAGAAACAATGACATACTATTAAAAATACAGCGACAGATAGATAAATCCACACCCTACGCCAACGTTTCCATATCGCCCATATCTAATAGGTGTGATTGTATCAGTTTAGATAACATTACTCTATTGCTTCTATCGGCGTTTCGTGTAAAGTGTAAATGATTTAGCGCGTTATCGACGTAGACTTAGAAACGTTCACGACACGACGTCGCGTCGTGTCAAGATATTATGCATTTAAGGGTCTGACATACACGGTTAGCTGTCTCGTGTGCTCAATATTTTTCTAAAGTTACAATGTGTAATGTGTATGTTACCAATGGCAGATTTATAAAAAGTGCCATAGTTGTTTTTTCGCCAGTTTTACCCGGTAAATCTTAGTCAACAGTGCGCTCAAAGTTGAAGTGATTTTATATTGTAAGTTAAACAATTCATTACGTGTATCTAAATAATTTATAGTAAATATAATATTTCAATCGTACGTTCTCAACGTCACGACGTGTCACGATATTACATCGTATCACGATGAGCTGTCGTTTTGTGATTAAACAGTTCTCTACTAAATTTATATGTAACGACTTGAAATCTGTTAAGGTGTTATAAAATTTATATTTTCATTTGGTTAGCGAAAATAGTGACTTTCACTTTAACTTTCATCAAAATTTTATCAACCTTCTTAAAATGTATGTGTAAATCTAAAAAATTATTTTAGATTTACACATACATTTTAAGAAGTTACTTCTTTTAATTATTTTTATTATTAAGGTGTGAGTGCCAAGAACTCTTCAAAAGAATAGTCCCATGTTTGCTTAATGCTGCAAGAGGACTGATTTCTGTCTCTTACAGATAATAACACCATTCAACGTGGGAATGGGATCAGCCTTCCTAGCACTATGCTACATGGACACGGACTCACTATAAACAATTAAGGTTACAATTTTAATATAATTAATTTGAAATTATTCAATATTCTACTTTAATTAACTTATTATGTTACTGAAAATTCATATTTAATATAGTGTATGACGCATGTGAATATGGTTGAAAATGTATTCAGAATAAATGAATTGGAGAGTTAATAGGTAGCGACAGGCAAGTGGGTGGAATCCATAGCACAATAGACGTAAAGGTCGGTTGCCGAACGAGCACATAAGTAGGTCAAGATGACGTAACGGTACAAGTATACTGGAAATGTATTGGGTCCAATTCTGTTCGGAACAATTTTTGTTAGAAGACTAGCAATCACGCGTGTAGGCCGCCTTTAAGTAGTTGCCGCAACCTATAAACATCCAAAAGCAATCTCACACGATGGAAGCTCTATCTATCGTTGCGTAGATGCGTTGCTACTCCAGATCTAAGGGGGACGCCTCAGATCTGATGTAGCTGGCAATTGCACCACTCTAACTGAAACATAATACTAGCTTAAGTCCGGATTATGACAGCAGCAGTGCTATCTCCCTGGTGGAACCTAGGACCTGTTATACAAACCAATATATATAT
>DWON01008476.1:0-12101 GCA_018251015.1 Phocides pigmalion okeechobee | reverse complement strand
CACGTACAACCACAAACACGACCGAAATCCTATCTGAGCTTGAACGTAGATGCGTTGCTACTCCTGAGGACTAAGATGTTCGCCTCGCTTCGAAGCATCGATAGCATGCAATCGCACGTCTCCAACCGAAACACAAGTAATGCTTTACGGTGGATTATGAGGGCGGCGGTGGTACCCTCCCGGTGGAACTATGGTTCTCCCGCCTTTAAAGGATTAATTATCTGTCAATACTACATGTAACTAAAATAAAACGGCAATCGAATGTGCAGTCCATCTGATGCTAAAATGACCCAGAAACATGTGTAACTAACTTCATATATATTAGCCTACCAAACTAACTAGATGAACAGGTGACCTAACCTCCCCGCTTCAGGCCCCGAGTTCGCTCGTGTACCGTTCGCAGCATCATCTCGTTAACTTAAGCTATTTTTTAACAATTAATAATTAAGTTATAACTTACAAAAAGCAAGTCAATCAATCATGTTTAAATTGATATTGGGAAAAAGAGAGACCGGAGGAATTGTAAGAGGCCGGAGTAACAAATATTTGTAAGGGCAGTGACTCCGGTTCGATTAGTAGAAATAAAATTATTAATTACAAAAAAAAATCTTAAAATATTTTTTCAATAAAAAATGATTTATATGGCTATAATATTGTAATGTGATTAATATTTTTTGTTGAATAAAAATAAATTACGAAATTAATTTTAATCATTCATAATGTAATTTATCGTTTTGAACATCGTAATTTATAATTTTGGCATTAAAAACTTATTAATGTTATATCTAAATTTATTTATTAAATTTAACATTTTATTTAATTGAGCAATTTAACGTAATTTATTGCAATTATATTAATTTCTGTATATTTTTTATGGTATTTTTATACTGTGCAAACTATTTACCTAAAATTATGATTGCATGGCACATATTATCCAAATTATTATTTTGGTCCTCAGTAGTAGCAACGCATCTAATTACGACAATAGATAGGTCTTTTGTCTTGCTTGAGGTTGGATGTGGGTGTACATATAGGCTGTAGAGAACGTGACATGAGAGACCACGAGCCACGGAACTGGAGTCACGCACCTTATATTAGATTTAGAAATTTTTTAAGTTCCTTCCATTCTCAAATATATTACTCATCGACATTAAGAATATTTCTTTATTAATTTCTTGTCCTATACATACTTTTACATTTTACATAAAAGACACACACACACAAACCACAAATTATGCAAACTATCTGGGAAGTGTAAAACTAATTCTGCGGTTACATATTTCCGTAAAGTAATGAACACATATTGCCTACTTGAAAATAAATACGCAATTCTCTAGACTTTACATTCCGACATAGGCAGACAGGAATTTTATAATTATATCATATTGTATCCACTATAAAATATTTTGGACAATGCTATATATAAATTTTTACTTAGTTCTTTTTTTAATTCTAAGAAAATATAATATTTCATAGAAATATTTATTCCACTTTGTACCAACGTTAATATCTGAACGAAGTTTTCAGTATCAGTTTTAACTTTAAAATTTCTGTTTGTATTGAAGTAACTTTTGGTCTATAAAGTTTAATTAATATGTTAAAAATAAGTAAGTATACATTTTTTAGACGATAACTCCAATTAGAAAGCACTCTTTCAAAGTTCCTGCAATTCCTGCAACAACGCCTTTTAAATATTATCTTGTTTACGATGTTACAGTATTAATAATACCTATAATAATTATACAATTATAATTAGACTTATTGTACACTGTATTTAAACGGTCTACTGATGATAATTAATAATGCATGGTATCAATAGATCACTGAAAAAGCACCCCACGCTTATTTCACATCGCAATTTCTTTTTCTTATTTATACTTATTTTTAGTTGGATTTGTTACAAAAGCATGTTTGTTTTTTTTAACTATTATTTATTTTTCTTTTTTTCATATTATTGCATTGTCATGAGTCCTTGATATATGTGCAAAGTTTTAAATTAATCAGACATCTTCAAATTGGTGAACATTATGCTCAAAGATTCATTACATACATACAATCCAAGCTAATAAAAGCGTGTTAAAAATGCACAGATTATATCCTATTCGATTTTGTCTGCAGCTTTATGATAATCTTACTCAGTAATAATCCAACTATTATTAAATTATTAACAGTCTTGCAGTAATTATAGATGACTATAGCCAAAGTCTAATGATAATATTCATAAAAAATATATCTTACAGATTTTTCCCGCGGTATTAAGTAAATTACGCATCCTAAATATATACTTAAAGCAAATCTGTAAATATATATCACTTATACTAATTTTCTTCTTCTACTTTACCTACTTTCAGGCGAAGTTACAACCCCTATTTTACGCCTTAAGGGTGAAGTTTCCTAAAAAGCATTCTTATTGTTCCCTTACGCTGTATAAAGAACCTGTCAGCAAAATTTTATTATCCTACTTTCAGCCATTTCGACTGTAGATTGATCTCTATGCCTGACAATTACTTTACTCTTTTATAAATATAGATTTACGCTATAAATGTCCATTAGTCTATATTTGTTCACAACTAAAGATAATACATAGTAATTAGTACACACCGGTAGGTAATAAAACAAAAAACAAACTAGCGCTATCGTCCATCAGGCGTCAATAGACGAAAGTGACACGGCGTCGTCACATCGTGACGTCGTGACCTTGCCGTGACGCTGCGTGTCGTCAACCTAACTGTACCGGCGGGACCGGTGTGTGCGTGAGGCTGAAGACCTGGACTATTGTATAATGTGACAATTTATTTTTTATTTCATTAATTTTTTTTTTAATAATTATTATCGTCAAATATGTAAAATTTAAAAAATATGAGAAATAGATAAAGATAAAGGACGGCGGCGAACACATGACGGCATAACGCGCGTCATGCTGTTAGCCATCAACCTACACGCATAGTCAATAGATGTTGCACACTAAAAATTCATATTTTATTCCTTACACACAGTATAAGAAGACAAAAAGAGATCACAGGTATTTAGAAGTAGTCAAGTATCTTATGCAGAATTAGAATTTAATGATAAACTATTCAATCGCTTCAAAATTACATACAGACAGTTGGCCACGAAACATCAAAGATATTGGCCCCAATACGTTGCTCCAATTCCAATGATTGGCACCAATTATTCAGTCAATGACAGTTACAATTACTTCTGTGTAGACCACAATCTACTTACAATACCTAGTATTTTTTATAGAGATAGAGAGTTATTTCTCTATCGAGATCTAAATCCATATTCTTTTGGGATATTCGTTTTTGTGTTATAAGGGTCCGTACCACTCGCGAGACACTTTGTGGTCTAATGAATGTTGAGAACGTTTTTCATTTTTTTATTTTAGTACATAGTACATAAAGGATTAAACTACCTGATGTTACGTGTAGAATACTCATCGGCAACTTCACTTCGTCAATCGAAACACCAGAATTAATTTACGCTGTAGTGAGGAGAGGAGAAAAATAGCGGCAGTACCTCAGAACTTTCTTTACACATGCTTAGCGCTTTCTAATCATCATTCACACTAAGATTCCTTGTGTCGTGGTAGCACACATACAAAGGCAAATACACAAACACCCAGACCCCTAACAATCTCTGTTCATAACGCTTAGCCACGCATGTCGTCGAAACTCTACTCTAATACGTATATATATAAACCTTAACAGGTGTTAAAAGATGAACAATGACTCAGTTAACAAACATCCACTAGTTATAAAATTACAGTTCTTCGCAATATATTGTGCAAACAGCTTTAAGGTTTATTTGCACTAAGTATCAACATCCTTATACTAGAAAAGATAATGTTTTCCGTAAACTGATGTTGCAACACGATTTCATAATTTCAGTTTGCACGCTCGACCGTTATCTTGTTTGATAGATTCCCCTATACTTGATTAATGTCTTATCAACGTTGAGTGGAGTACAAATAATTATGCAATTTAATTGATATTAGTACTAGGGACGATGACGTCAAACGTTTCTAAATTAAATCGCACAATATTTTCAATTACGTATATTTAAAGACGTTAAGTTTTTTATGTGTGAATAGTAGCAAACGAGCATGCAAACTACCTGATGTTAAGTAGGTAGTCGCAGCCCATAGACATCCACGTACAAACACAAACACGACCGAAATCCTATCTGAGCTCGAACGTAGATATGTTGCTGCTCCGGAGGACTTAGATGGTTGCCTCGCTTCAAAGTGTAGGCAACCGCATCTCCAACCGAAACACAAGTGATGCTTTACGGCGGATTATGGGGGCGGCGGTGGTACCTCCCCGGTCGAACTATAATTCTCCCAGTTTTCAAATATATAACAATTATATACCTGACTACAGTATATAGACATCGCGGAGGCTTTCCTCTGCGACTCCTGCTTTGCGGCCGCTCGTACGCTGCCTGATAATTGCAGCTCCTCGCGAGCCTTCGTTAGCCTGCGGCAAGTAGAGATACCGATAGTTAGCTGGTGAAAATTCCGGTACAAATATCGGTAAACAAGGTGGTAAAATTCGGAACTAATTTTAGTATGAGGGGGGAGAAATCCGGTACGAGTACAGGTATAAATATTGGTGCAAGACCTAATATATATCGGTAAACATATCGCTACTTTAAAACAAAAGGGCCACAAATCAAAAATATTCAAAATCCTTTTTATTGAAAAATTCAACTTTCGTCGGTCACATATCCAAATGAACCATTAAAAGCAGAATAAAAATATTTTTCCAACAGTGTATAACACCTATTTATCAGTTTTAAAATTACAGAGCAATTATACAAGAACTGATTTTGAAAGTTTAAATGGCTCTCCTGTAAAATTAGATCTGTTCGCCTTGTGGCCCTTTTGTTTTGAAGTAGCGATATGTATGTTACCGGACTCATTATGCAGGCGAGTAGAGTTTTATTATTTTTTAAATAATCGTAATTAGACGCTCTCAAATATCTTTGTTGTAGATCGATAGCCATTTTAATGATGTGTATCGCTGTGACCACAGATTATTTACTTGTTAACGCAGAAGTTCATGTTTTAGACAATGCCAACGTGCTTACAGGTAAATTGTTTGACTTAATTAAAATATTAAAACAATATTAATTGCATTACCAATAACAGATATTGCATAAAAATCGGAAAGGTGGGAGAACTACAGTCCGACCGGGGAAGTGCCACCGACATCATAATCCGCTTCATAATTCTTAGTTTCCCATACGCCTGTTAGCTCACAGAGTTTAGTCCACAGTTTAGCACTATTATTTTATGTAAGAAGAGTAGCAAACGAGCATGCAAACCACCTGAAGTTAAGTAGTTCTAGCCTTAGACATCTACGTACAACCGCAAACGCGACTGGAATCCTATCTGAGCTCGAACGTAGATACGCCTCGCTTCAAAATGTAATCGGTAACCGCATCTCTCCAGAAATACAAATAATGCTCTACGGAGAATTATGAAATCGGCAGTGGTACCTGGACGAACTATAGTTCTCCCACCTTAATTACGAACCTATTAATGAACTTATCACTATTAAGTTGTTATTAAAATTACTTTGCAACAATCCGCCCCCACAATGTATAATGGTATATATTTCAAAGCATGCACTATCACTACATTTTGTAGGAACTGAGAGAATTACTAGTTGTGTCACTGGAAAATCTCTGCCTGGTACGTGTGTGAGGCGAGAGAGATGTGACTACGGTTCTGGGAATATCGACTTCACATTGTACAAGCCAAACGGTTTCAAAAAGTAAGTTTTAAACAACGCAAAAATATTTCTCGTTATAAGTTTCTAGTGGAGGTCGGCAAACTTATTAGCCAAAAAGCCAAATATGAACATTACAACAATCAACACTTTCTCTGCGGCCACAACACAACTCCTAGACAACTGTGTTGTACGTACAAATCTGTATGGATTACGGGCGAACACGAGTGCTGTGTTTACGTCGACGTTACAAGACTGCGAACGGAAACAACCTCTATATATTCGTAAATATTATACGCATGCAAAACAATACAATATTTCAGTAAATTCTTGGCGCATCTTCAGTCTAGAGAAATAATCTCCAGCATGGTGCCGCCTCCCGTTGATCAGATCTAATATATGAGAACCGCAGTCTAAAGTGTTAATTGTAAGTTTTGCCATAGAGTACAAAGACCATTTAACATCAGATGGCCTGTATTGCATTTGATACCTATTGAACATTAATAAAATCTACAGAAAGCTATATAATTAATTTGGCCTCAATTTCACAGAATTTGCTCAAGTGAGGAAGTGTGCTGTCCGCCAGAGTACCTCGTCCAGTCAGACAGCAAAACCTTGGCTCCAGAGGAAGATTTAACTTTCGATGAAGATGATTAGCAATTTCTTCTAGGCAGTTTATTCATTAATTGAATTTAATAGCATAATATTATAATTAATAGTATCAGCCGTTACTTTGCGGAAATGATATTAAGTTATTGTTAAAACTATTTTGCAACAATCCGCCACCACAATATAT
Source organism: Phocides pigmalion okeechobee (assembly GCA_018251015.1). Classification (NCBI taxonomy): domain Eukaryota; kingdom Metazoa; phylum Arthropoda; class Insecta; order Lepidoptera; family Hesperiidae; genus Phocides; species Phocides pigmalion. The sequence continues at coordinate 5,570 of DWON01008476.1, read as the reverse complement.
ATATTTCAAAGCATGCACTATGAACGTGATGTGATTATTAATATATACCATTACGCATATGACTACCAACACGTGTTTCATCCCAAAACAGAGTATCATCAGGGTAAGTTGATTCTGCGAAGGTTAATCAATGCTGATATGTATATTGGAATATAGTGGATATAATAAATTACAAAGTTCAGAAAATAATTACTTTTGTTGCTTTCTGTAATAACAATAACGTAACTTGGATTACTTTGAAATTATTTAGTTTTCAATACAAATATTTATTTATTAATTTATTTAATTAAAAAATATTTGGTATTCACAAAAAAATTAAAAAGTGCTTTTGAAAATCATTCAATTATTTTAATATTGTCGCAGGCAATTGAGGAGTATGGTGGTACATACAATTTTGTATAATTGTTTAATAAAAAAAAACAATTGTTCTTGCTTTTAGGCTATTAAAACGGCACGTATTTATATCAATATAAGTTATTCTCAATGTTTAGACAAGGCGATTTATATACTTTTATACCATGTAAAGTTTTATTACATTTGCGATGTACCGGAGCAAAGAGTACAGTAATATCCACTTAGATACGAAATAACAAAAAGGGAAAAGATATTAATGCGCCGCTGTTTATTATTGGTATATTACAAAAATCAAAAGACAATTTAAAGAATGCTTGAGTTTTAAGTATTCTACTATTATTATTATTATGGCATCTGTCGACTGTTCTCAGGTGATTGCTATCATAGTATTATCATCCGTTTATTTAGTAATATTCTGTTTTATCTATGGTAAAATTGTCAAAACTGTCAAGCAAGTGTCAAAACAAGTTTTTGGTGTTCTTATTATGAATTTTTAAATGAAATGTAATTATTAAAATAGGAAGAGAATATCTATAAAATAATTATGCAGGACGATTCTTCGAACGACGTTATGGAGGTGCCAACATCGACACTAGCCGGTGAGGCTTCAGTTTACTATGTATCTAATAAGAGTAGAAGTAAATTGGTTATGCATTTGGCGGTTATTACTGCCCGTATATCCGTATAAATGGTTCAAATAGGATCATCTTGTACCCTATACGCATATATTAGTATTGTAGAGTTATTTATCTGGATTATCCTCCAAACATCCAAACGATATATCATCCAAACGAATTAATTATAACTTTCACTGCGGTATACACCTGATGATTTAGGTTTAAAGACTTTATTTCTCATAAGAATTACAAAATTCACTTATTGAAAAATTGTTATAAACATAATATATGCAATAGTAAAAGCCGCTTAGCATAGCTTGAGACTAATTTAAGTATATACGAAGACAAATTAATAAAATCAAAATCGAAATTAACAAATACAGTAAAACAAACGAGGGTAATTTAAAGATTATTATTTACATATATCATATCTGTATGGATTACGGACGACACATGTGCTGTTTACGTCGGCGCTACAAGACTGCGGGTGGACACCACGTCTGTATTTCTAGATGCTATATGGATGAAAAGAAAATCAAAATTTGTGTGGATTGTCGACGGATCTCCAGTCTAGAGAAACCAGTTTCAGTTTAATACCACCTCCCGCAACACTGATTCGTTGTAATATATAATCCCCGCAGTCAAGGTTTTAATGGACTTTTGTAGAAAAGTACTAAACTAACGGTTTATGGTTTAAGACATTTATTTCTCATTCAAATACAATTCATTTAAAATACAAATTACAAATAAAGTAGGTACGGTACAGACTTATATAAAAATTACAACATTGTGGAGGTAGTAAGAAATATGCATGCACTTATTACATATCAGTCAATAGCAAGTTGATAGCGATTACAGTTGATAGTTACTTGATTGTACAAAACAATTATAAAATTTTTTTAATTAAAAAAATTGAATTAATTGACAGTAAAATTAAAATTTTGAGTAATCCTTTAAAATGTGAAATTTTAGTCTTTTCAAACAATTGGAAAAGCTGAATGTCTTTGATATCATTAGGCAGTTATAAAGCTGTGCTCCTACGTAATGTGCAATCTATCCACGGTTCAATCATATTTGCCAGGACATCTACGTCTAACCTCAAACAAGGCAAGTTTCATAGATTGTCATTGATGGTTGCATTGCTTTTATGTGTAGCCGGCAACCATACCTATCCAACTGGAATAAAAGAACTGCTTTAACGCAGATAATGAAGGTAGTAAGTTCCTAGTCACCTCACATAAAAATTTATGTTAAAGAGAGAGTAAATACTGTCTTCTTGTTTTTAAATTGAGAAGGGTAGTAAATGAGCTTAAAAACCACCTGATGTTCAGCAGTCGCGCCCCGTAGATATCCATAACCAAAAACAAGACTGAAATCCTATCTGAGCTCGAACGTAGATATGTTGCTCCTGAGGATGGTTGTGTCACTTCAAAGTGTAGCCGCCAACCGCATCTCCAACCGAAACACAAGGAATGTTTTACGGCGGATTATGAAGGTGGTGGTATCCGACCTACAGTTCTCCCACCTTAAAAAATTACTTTCAAATGATTGACAATATATTTGTGAAACTTAAATTCTATTTAATTCAATTCCAGATAGCCCTATAATGCAGTTTTTCAAGCGTCTTATATCAAATTCCAGTTCTCAAAACACTATGTTGACCAATGCTCAGATACAGGACATACTGACAAAAGAATTCCATTTTGATTTCACGAAACTACATGAATTGGAAATTGAGATATATGTAAATATACTAAAGAAGTATCTGAAGGATTGGCCGAATTGGGACAATTTTGACCTCTCCGTTAAGGAGTTAACATTGAAAGGCGATGGAGAAGCGCTAAGCAAGCTCCTAGAAGACCGACACACTAACCTAAAGAAGTTCCTTCAAACAAACTTAGATCTCGCAAAGCCTCTGACCACAGAATGTGTAGCCAGAGTAGAGAGTACTTCGAAGAGCACATCTGAAGAAGTGCTGAACGGTACCGATCCTGATTGTGTTGTGCTCGAAATCCAAGCAACGAGAGACCAATTGAATAAATTATTTTTAAGATATCCAGTGGCGAACACAATCTTCAACCACGGAGAGACAGGAACACCAAGCCAAATAAATCTTAGCACACTGAGTTTGCAAGCCATTCTCAACTGGTGGTCGTTGACTATAACAATCAATTTGCAGTGGACATCGTCGACACCTAGCATGTTTTTAAAACGTGAGACCGTGCATTCATTGGACCATTCTTTAGTTAATCTGAAAGCAAGGAGAACAGCTCGGTTAGTTTCGTTAAATGATCAGTGGCAGATAAAAGCAACGAAAAAAGCCAATCGGGTCAGTAAAAATCAATTAATCAATTGCTTAGACCTTCTAGGCTCCTCGCACAACGATGTAGTCGACGGAATGGAACAAATTATTGAATGTTTTAAGACAGACATAGTACTTTTGCCCGATTTCTGTGCAACACCAGCTCAGTACAGACGTTGTTTGACCAAGTATCCGTATGTACGATACCTGTGTACAGACAATCAAACGTCTAACAGAAATGAGAAAAACAACTATGATATTCGGTTGAAAGAAACATTGTCACCAATGAATCAGATTTCAATAGGGCAGCTGGACGGAACGGTCTTGAAAGGTCTCCCTCCAAATTGGTTAAAAATTGATTGTTCGTTGTGCAACCGATCGTTCATGGGTGCACAGTTAGTCACAGAGTTAAGGCAGCATTTCGATGAATATCATCAGAATGAGCCAGATTGGCAATGCACATATTGTGAAAAAAGTTTCTCAATGCCTTATCTAGCCAGTTCTGCATGGAAACATAAATGTATTGATGTAGGACTTCTTGCAAAGTAAATGAATTAATAAATGTGATATGAAGGTGGGAGAACTATAGTTCGACCGGGGAAGCACCACTGCCGCCCTCATAATCCGCCGTAAAGCATTACTTGTGTTTCCGTTGGAGAAGTGCGGTTGCCTACACTTTGCAGCGAGAACCATCTTAGTCCTCAGTAGCAACGTATCTACGTTCGAGCCCAGATAGGATTTCGGTCGTGGTTGTGTACGTGCATGTCTATGGGCTGCGACTACTTAAAATCAGGTGGTTTGCATGCTCGTTTGCTACTCTTCTCACATAAATAAAATGTTTTTGATGTTAGACATCTATTGGTGCGTCTGAGAGATGTCAAACGGCATGACGTCATGCCGTTTGCTGCATGCCCCCTCTGCCATCGCATTTTATTCTTGTTAGTACCTACAGTGTATATAAATTATTATGAGAATGTAAGAAATATATATTTTGTATATTAACAAAAATGTTTTTTTTATTTATTTTACATCCATTTTTTATTACAACGCTATAATGTATTATTTGTACTATGAAATCGTTTAATAATAACCAATTTCGGCTTTGCACATCCGCCAGGCAGTGACGTCAGCCATATTTTCTTAAATAAGAGTTTTTGTCAATTGGGCGACAAATTAGTTAATTTCAATATAGTAATTCAGTCGTCGTTTGAAATAGATGTTTCTAATTGTTAGTTTTTGCAACTATGTATGGTATATAGGACTATGAACGTATGAAAGAAAAATAATGTAAGTAAATATAGTCTTACCCGAGCGAAGCTGGGCCGGGTCGCTAGTAAAATAAAAAGACCACTTTACATTTTCTATTCGAATGGATTTTATAAATCGATTTTAATCACTAGACACGCGACGGGGGACTTTGTTTTATAATATTTAGAGATCAATGATCTATATTTCACTAGCTCCAGTAGGGCAAAGTTGGGGAAACACGAACGCCGGGTAATCCCGAACGCAATGTTTTCAGTATGTTAGAGATTTTCGTATTCAATAATAAAAGTGTTTACCCGACATGGGTCGGGTAATCACGAACACTAAGGGTTTTGTTTATTTCCGTTTATGTTACATTTTATAAAAGATATCTAAATGATTAGTTATTTAGATAGCCAAATAGGTAAACTTGATTGTACAGTTATAAAATAAACTGTCTTAACTCCGTTGTTATATTGATGTTTTCCCTTAGGTGTTCGTGTTTCTCCCACTTTCCCCTATACCAGATAGAGCCGGGCGCACGTTCAATTCGTACCTTGTACGTCAGAAGCATAGGTATATGGTGTCATAAGACTGTTTGACATTAAAGGTGGGCGAACTATAGTTCGACCGGGGTATCACCCCTACCCTCGTAATCCACCGTAACGCATTACTTGTGTTTCAGTTGGAGAGGTGCAGTTGCTGGCTTCACTTTCAAGAATGAACCATCTTAGTCCTTAGTAGCAACGTATCTACGTTCGAGCTCAGGTAGGATTTCGGTCGTGTTTGTAATCACAAACACGTATGTACGTGGACGTCTATGGCTTGAGTTTATGTCGGCGCTACAAGTGCGAGCGGAAACATCGAGTGTATGTGTAGATGCCATAAAATACAACATTTCTGTGAATTATCGGCGTATCTTAAAGCGTTAAAAGAGCTCCGTTTTAATGCCGCCTCCCGCAATCCTGACTCGATCTTTTTTTTATTGTGAAAGAGTAAGAAACGGGCATGCAGGCCACCTGATGTTAAGTGGTCACTACAGCCCATGGACA
>DWON01008475.1:0-12102 GCA_018251015.1 Phocides pigmalion okeechobee | reverse complement strand
GGAATCTGTAACGTAGATAAACCTGTACAAACAATATTTTTGATTAAGACATTAAGACATTTTTGATTTAACAAGTTAATGATTTGCCTCCCTATAATATTTTTCTATTCGGCTCAGTATTACTATTTATAAATTTTCAGAATAAGAACTTTATAAAACAACAATATAAAATCGAAGTTCCAAATATATATTCATAAAAAGAATTAAATATGGCAGAATGTAATGACGACGTATGAAAAAGACATGCCAACGTAATCTAAAGTGGTCTAGCGCAGTATACATGCAATAGATGGCCAGTATTTTAATTTCTATTTGTCCTAAAAACGAGCCTATTATACCACAAGCGCCATAAAAATGCGATCAAGTTACCATTTTAACAAAGCCAGCGTTGGCGTTTGTCGAAGTAGAAAAGGTTTCTGCAACTCATAGACACCCATGTATACCTGAAACATCAAATACGATGGTTGACTGGAAGAGATCGCTTCTGCAGCGATAAGACCAATGTCACCAATGCTATATTTGTTTTGTTTTATTTTCTGTTCTTGTCTATTCTTTGTGGTTTACAATAAAGCATATTAATTTATTTGATTAGGATGTAAGTCCTATGTGAACTCCTATATACATACATATTTGGACCATATTCGACGAACGCCACCAAATAAATAACTATATAGAATCATATCATTTCAGTCTTAAAAAAGATTTTTTTCACAGGAAGTCGAATTTAGCATATACATTTAAAAAAATGCAAGAAGCAGATTACAGCGTAACTAACAATCAAGAAATCAATAACAAGTGTAATAAAAGAACGAAATATCAAATCCAATGTTTTTATTCAATATTGTTAAATGAAAGTAATAAATGGGGAGATATCAGTGTGCATTGCTTGAAAAAAATAAAATACATTAAGTGTTACCCCACCCGGAAAGAGGAAATGTTAACTAATTCCAATTACGTAACTATTTAATATTCGAAAACATCTCTATTAAGTTTATTATGTTTGTTTTGAATCATAAAGAGAATGACATGTTTGTGTCTTTGTTTTTATTTATAATGTATTTCCGGACACAAGTTAGTTTCAATAAAATCCACTTTGCCTAAAACTAGGGATAGATGATTAAAGTGGGCATAAAAAAGCAAAAGTGTATTTCATTGTAACGATTCGTCAATGGACTTTTACATTGGGTTTTATTAAACAGACGGACTTCTCCTGACTACTAAAATGCTTGCCTCGCTTGCAACTAAACCCGATAATCATAACTCTTCTAAGTATATCGCTAAGTATAACAAGAATTACTTAAAGACAGATTATTAGGTTGACCTTGCTGCCTTCTCGCTCAGACTAAATATCCTTCATCTATCACCATATAGGTAACAATTAGACCTTAACCTATTGCTGTCGAAAATTCCGCCGGATTATCGTCGAACCAAATTCATACCCGGTCTTCTTTATCGCTTGCTGACCCATCGAATTGAGTTGAACTACTCGTATCTAGTTCCCAGCATTTGTACGGAATCTCTGTATACGGAAGAAACCATACAACTTTACCTACAATCAACAGACTATTGATAAGGACATAAAGGTCATAAGTCCACGATACGAATAGTATTTAAAAGGTGGTAGAACTATAGTTCGAACTGGGTCATCACCACCATCATGATCTTTTTTTTATGTAAGAAGAGTAGCAAACGAGCATGCAAACCACCTGATGTTAAGTAGTCGCAGTCCATAGACATCCACGTACAACCACAAACACTAACGAAATCCTATCAGAGCTCGAACGTAAGTACATTGCTACTCCTGAGGACCAAGATGGACGCCTCGCTTCAAAGTATAGCCGGCAACCGTACCTCTCCAACCGCAACACAAGTAACGCTTACGGCGGATTACGAGGGCGGCGGTGATACCTCCTCGGTCGAACTGTAGTTCTCCCAGCTTTATAAAACCTGTGCCGGGAAACATATTGTTTTGGTCGTAGGAGTGTGGATGTCAGTACACTTATAAGCGAGGTGATCATCTTAGTTCTCAAGTGTAGCAACGCATATACGCACGACCTAAGACAAGACATCAATCCTGTTAGAGATTGAACACAGATATATGTTTTAGAACCTAATTTTTTTTAATTACGCCAAGAGTTAAAACGATTTTTAAGAGAAGCATTTGATGTGACCATCTGTAACATATGACAATATGCGTGCGGAATCATTTGACGTTTCATAGTTATGCCTGACTGTGACATGTTACATAACAACACATTAATAGCTATAAGAGCTATGCTATTATGTCAAACCATAGAGTAAAGAAACAGTATATTATTTTAAGCTAACTTGATTTCATTGTTTGATTGGATTTAATTAGATAAAACTCGCCGAGACCACGTTGATATTCACCGTGACCACAACCCATGCTAAAATTCGAATTCTTTTCGAAATATCGGTAATCAAAAATCCAAAATTGTTAATCATGAGTACCCGGTTCATAGTTAAATAAATAGTTAAAATATCTTTAATATTTTCCTTTAATTTTATAAATGTGTAAAATGAAAGAAACAATAGCATTAAAAATCTTATTCTAGTTAGTAGAAGTTGCTGGTAGGGCTAATACCGTGTCTCTGTAGCTCAAGACTAGCTAACTAACGCTATAGTGTCTCCTGCCTGTCGTAAAAAACAAGATCGGAAGTGGTAAAAGTGAGAACTCAAACCGTTTCGAAGTAGTAATTCAGCTCGTAGGTGTAAGTCGCTCCATACAAATAGACAAAAATTGGTGCTTAAGGAGCCGGGGAAATTACCTCCAGATATGCCCGATTGCGGCTTGCTTAGAGAACATCAGTTGCATTCGTTTCGAGATCCTTGTGTTCTCTACAAGCCCAGAGGGAGGCTACCGTTTATAGTGGAGTATATACCGTTTATAGTTATAGTAGGTGCAAGTCCTACATAACCTAAAATCGCTCCAACGACACTGGGTATCTTTGAAAGATTTTTCTTCCAGAAACTAAAGAGGGCTAATACTGTAATAAATTGGCTTGTTCTATCCCATCATCAACCGATTTGTGTCATACTATTGCCACGGGTGTCCAGTCTAAAATGAAAAAGATAAGGCTGTCAACCACGCTGATCCAGTGCGGATTAGTACACACACCTTTATGGAGAACGTTGAGACAAGCAGGATTCCTCATTAAGTTTTTCCTAATCGTTACAGCGAGTGCTAATTAAGTTATATTACGCACAGAACCTAAATACTCTGAAGTATGTGTGAGATTTCTAAATAGCTAAATACTCAAATCGTAATTTCTGTATTATACACGAAAACCTTGTAAAATGTTTGCAATGTAAACCAATGGTATACTGACTCGCTATCAAGAACCGGCACAATTAATAGCTTGTTTAAAGTTTATAAATGTTAAATGATAAAATCTTAAGAATATTTTTTGTAAATGAACTCGTGTATAAATACTTACATAAAACTTCAACACTGGGTCACCATACAGTGCTGGATTATTTTCTTATCTGAAGTGATAAAATTACTAAATGATGTTTATTATAACATATAAATACTCATACATATAGCTTTATTTATATGTTGTAATTTACTTGTTTACGAGATACTTTTTCGACCGGCACTTTTAGGGAAGGCAAACGTATTTTGCTGTAACAAAATTGGTGCCAATTTGTCAAATTTAATTATTGTTTACAATGTTAAAAATATTTATTAGGATTCAAATTGAAAATTTATTTATTTTATATCAGTCAAAATGCATAGTGAATATTTTTGGTCATTCTAGGGTGAGTTACTGACATCTATTTTTTATTTCAAGAGAGTAGTAAACAAGTATACTGGCCACCTTACATTAGGAAGTCGCTATAGCTTATCGACATTTGCATACAAAATTATTTCAAACTAATATCATGAAATCCACACATTTTACGTAACGGATATATTTTGAATATAATTAACGATTTTTAATTGCCGACATTTCGAACCAGTCGCAACTCGTGGTCACTGCTAAACTAAATATCAGCAGTTAAAAGGCGTTAATCGTGAGTACCCGTTACGTAAAATTCGCATACAACATGAAATAGGACTAGACGCAGTAGAACTATAGTGAGATCGGGAAGGTACCACGATCGTCATCCTCTATAAAACTCTTGTGTTTCGGTTAGAGGGTTGTGGTTGCGGCTATACTGAGCAGCGAGGAGATCATCTTATTCCTCAACAGTAACGCATCTTGGTGCTTCAGTGGCTTGGTGGTTCACATAAGACCTAAGCCCTGTTTGAGATTTTATTTGGACGTCCAAGGGTTTGCATCAATTAATTAACATTAGGTGGTTTGTACGCTCGTTGGCTACTCTTCTGAAATAAAAAATCTGTATCTGATTTTAACACTATTATTTTGAATTTACTAATAGGTTTAGTAGATAAATATGTATGCACATACTCTATAAAGTGAAGTGTGACTGATTAGCTTAAGACAAACCCAACACACGCATTCTTGTTTGAGAGCGATAAAATACAATCTTACTTGGTTACATTGTTGCATTGTTGTATTATTTACGTAGATAAAACTTATATGCACTTATTTTTGTCGACAATTAGTGTTATGTACATTTACTTAGGCTTCGAGATTTATCTTTCTACAAATGAATGTTTTTTATTTGAGAAAAGTAGTAAACCAGCGTGCAGGACACCTGATGTTAAGTAGTTTTTGCAGCCCGTGAACATCCACATACAACATACCAGATACATACGTACGACCTCAAACAGGATTAAACATCTATTTGTGGTCGTACGCATAGTTATTTCTGAGGACTGAGATGGTCGCCCCTCATGTAGGCGTAGCAGGTAAAACAAGAATATAAGGTTATTATTATGTAATCACACATTTTACGAGCATAAACTGCCTTCTTGATCATATTTTCTGCCTATCGTAACTGACTAAAAGGAATCTTCAAGGAGGAGCGTTGATGTAAATAGTAGCATCGATGTAAGTAAGAAACGGACCGGAGGACCTAGGGAAATTCCCCCGTGGGGTGTTGATAGGGTCGTCATACTAGAGAATACCAGTTGCATTCGTTTCGAGATTCTGGAATTCTCTACAAGCACAGAAGAAGACCATTGAATCCCACATAATGCGGAATCACTCCCACAATGCCGGGCACCTTTAAAAGGTTTGTTTCTTTAAGAAAAAAAAGATTTTTTTTTGCCAATATCATTGTTTCGTTACTGACTCTGTGTAAGCGTATTCCGCTGTTGACCTTAGCGTATTATTTCTGTAGTTTTCAAGCAAGCGGTTCAGTTTGGTTTTATCGCACTTGAGCGACGTTCCCTTCTTAATAAGCGTCTCATCATAGGGTCCAATTTCGCTTGGTATATAGAAAGTTACAGGAGAACCATAGCGACACCATTAACACCCATAGCGACAGCGACACCATTCATTCCATATTTCTTACGGTAACGAAGGGTGATTTCTGGTCTCGTCGTTACCATTAGCGTAGATTACCCCATAAGATTTAACCAAAAACAAACGCATTTTTGTTTATATACATAAATTACTTATGCGTGTGTATAAACTATACACAAAAAAGTAATACAAAAATAACTAAAGTGAAATACAAAGTTGTTGATTCAAAAATATGTGTTTTTTATTTTGACTATCTGTTTACTTTGAAGTTATAAACCAAACCTGTCAGTTTTATCATATCTTCCAAAAATAATATTTAAAATTCGGAACGAAAAAAATGAATCCAAATTAAAAAATACTGTAAAAATATTATAAATTAAATGTACATTCCAACCATTTTAATTAACGATTACCCGGAAAGGTTAGGCGGATTTTGGCCCAGAAGAAACCAGTTTGACCTTATTTATGAAAAGGCCGTTCAGACTGGCCGAATTTACAATTTAATGGCGTAACAAATGTTACGTAGTAACTTATGGTTGCGCAAGATTACGCAATATGTTATGGTTTAAACAATAAAATTATTTCGGATGTTGATTTAGCAAGATTTTTGAACTTCCATAGTTTATTGTTTAATGACTTGTTTAGGTAAGTACATGGTAAACATGTTGAGAACATAGTAACTAATTCTATACTTATTGTTTAACCGTTTTTTACGTGTTTCGGTAATTCCATAGTACATATGTTGAGACAATAGTAACTTACTTAATTTAAAAGTGAGAGAACTATAATTCGACAGGGGAGGTACCACCGCCGCCCTCATAATCCTTTGTGTTTCGGTTCGGTGCGGTTGTGGACTACACTTTAAGGCTAGACGATCATCTTAGTCCTAACGAGTAGCAACGTATCTACGTTCGAGCTCAGATAGGATTTCAGTCGTGTTTGTGGTTGTACGCGCATATCTATTGTCTGGGACTATTTAACATCAGGTTTGCATGCTCGTTTGCTACTCTTCCCACATAAAAAACACACATCTATCACAGTAAACTCTTATAGGAACTTGATTAATTCAATTCCAATCTTGAAGACATGCGTTAACATTGTGATTTCGACAAAACACACATCTTTGGGATTTTGACAACATGTCTTAATGTAAAAACACTTCGACACAAAACAAAAAAAAAATACACTATCTTATCGATCTACGAGACGAACCAGTTTTGCGACCTCTGGCTTAAAAACTTCTGATCCAGGGGGAGAATTTGTGCCTAATGTAATTTTTAACTGTGTGACTAGTGTTTGATAATTAAATGGGAACACGATAGTTTTTTTTCTCGAAATTATGTCTGCAACATTTTTATGTATAGAATGGCTTCCTTTATGCTTTTTACGAATTACAAATTCATTGCTGCTAGTTTTAAATATGTAAAAGAAACGTCACATTTCTAGTTTTCAGTCATCAGTGACATTTGTGCTTTTACATTCAAAAGCTCTCAAGCAACCCTATTCAGCTAACGAGGCATTCGAGAACCGTAATATTGACATTCTTGAGAAAGTTTCCCCAAGAATCTTCTTGAAACGGGTTTTCAGATATCTACAAATTAGATACCTATAAATTAGGTCAGTCAAATGAAACTATTTACTTTATTACGTATACAAATAATTTACGGTATTAACTAATATTTAAATGTTTACTTATTATTAACAATAAATAAAATTACAGTAGTCAAGACAACTTGCCGTAAAACATGTCAGAATCATTTCAGCCGATTAATTGCGAGGTTACACAAATAAACAGAGAAAAATAAAAAGTAGGTCCAAAAATAAAATAACATAAAAATAAATTAATTACAAAAGGTAAATTAAATTTTTTAAAGATGAAAAAGATGTGTGTTTTGGAGTTTCTTTCGCCGACTCTTCTCCAAAACGAAACACCTTAGGTGGTAGTTTATTAACGTTCAAAAAGAGTTCTGTAAAGAATCTACTTATAATAAAAATATTTTGATTTTGAATATATTATATGTATGCTATACGTGTCTATATGTATATATTTTCATGTGTTTTATAATCAGATGAAAACGTATATTCATGTTTTAATATCGAATAAGTCTATGTCCTTAAGATATGACTTTTTTCTATGGTACTTACATACTATGAGACATCGAGCAACAAAAGATATCTAAGCATACATTCCGTATGGACAGGAAATATCAATAAGCGGTCAAGAACTACTTATTGATCTTCGGTTGACTATTTCGTGAACATTCCTTCGCTCGTACGAAATATGTTACGTTTTTTATCGTAAAAATAAATTACAATAATTGCAATATTACAATATTAATTGCATGCAAAAAAACTTGATTTATGATTATTTATGATAATTTATGATTTATTATGATAATTCTCCAGCATTCTTAGATTCGATATTTTGAATTTTGTCATGTATATAACATATCCTTATTCACATGCGTCGATTTTAGTTCATTGACTCATAAATCGAAAGCAAGTTAAACCAACTGAAGCCTTGCAACTATATCTTAAAACCATTACACATAAACAATTAATATTATTGATTCAACTTTCTGGACAATGCTATTCGACACAACTGAAGCTAAAATTGACTTATTCTCCATAATGCATTGTATCTATCCGTCGGATTTTTATAAGCTGGAATCCTTACTTTTTGACCGTCTATCAAATTTTAAGAAGGTTCCAATTGTAGGTACAACGAATATTTAAAAAGATAGATTAATTCATTTTTTTTTCATTAAAGCTGAAGAAACAAACAAACAAACTAACTAATCAATTCTCATTGTATTTATATTATAGTAGAACAAGTCAGTATTATAGTAGAAAAACTAGGAATGATATTTGTTATTAAGTGATCCATTATGTTAAAGACTAGAACATGATTTTATTTAAAACTTGTATGGGCGAGGCCTCTTTAAAATGTAAAGTTAATGGCGTAGAAGTAAAAATTATGATGACTTATGGGTTTTATTAAATTTTTACTAGCGACCCGACCTAGCTTCGCTCGGGTAATTTAGTTTATATTTACTTACATTATTTTTCTTTATACATGCATCGAGTCATTATCTAATTACAAAAATTAACAATTACAAAAATTAATTTCGAACGATGACTGAATTACTATGTTGAATTTAACAATTAAATTTCTCGCCCAATTTACAAAATAAAAAATATATGCACCAAAACCTTACTTAGGAATCACACTACCCGTTGTTGAAAACTGTAAGAAAATCCGTCCAGTAGGTACTTTTTGAGTTTACCATAAACAGACAGACGGACAGACGCGTCAGGAGACATTATTTTTTAATATTTAGAGATTTAAAAAAGTTGCTGTTTACATGTATTTTATTACATTTTATTGTTTCCATTTTATACCCTTTAGACAGTTTAACATAAGAATATAATAATGGTACATGTAAGGCATTTTATTGGGTAGAACTAGCAAATGAACATGTAGTCCATGTAGTAGGATATTACCGGCCAAAGACATCGAGCACTCCATACAAAATAGGCGTGTCGTCTGAAATCGACCACAATGCATTGTTTTTCCTAAGGAAGATCGATATGTAAACGGATCGAAAAACACACCTTTTAATCGAAACACAAGAATAGCTTCACGATAGAAGTGATTGTTCTGGCACTTTCCCAGTAGAACCATACACATTCAGATGACCTTGAAAAGAAGCAATGAAAAATGAGAGGGCATGAACATTTCGATGGGGAGTCACCACTGTTACTCCCATTTCTAGTGTGAAGCATATCCTACGAAAGTAGAATGCAAACTGTATAACTTACATATGAAGGGACTATCTTAACCCTCAGGAGTAGCTACGCATCTGTGATCGACTTCTGATTTATAAAAAGTTGGTTACAAATATCTTATATAATAATATTTGTTATCTTCATTCCATAAAAATGTATGTGAAAGATAAAGGAATAAAGGCTATATTTAATTTCTATTCACATTATAAATTAAAAAGGTGGTAGAGCCGTTAGAGCTCGCCCGGGGCGGCAACACCGCCACCCTCATAACCCGCCGTAAAGCAACATGCCCTTCATGTATTGTGTTTCGGTTGGGGAGGTGTGCTTGCCGGATACACATTATTGGAGGCGACCATCTTAGTCCTTAAGAGTAGGAACGCGTCCGCGTCCATCCTTAAATAAAACTTCTGTTCTATTTGAGATTAGACGTAGTTGTCCATGGGCTGCAGTGACCA
This sequence comes from Phocides pigmalion okeechobee, assembly GCA_018251015.1. Lineage (NCBI taxonomy): Eukaryota > Metazoa > Arthropoda > Insecta > Lepidoptera > Hesperiidae > Phocides > Phocides pigmalion. Next base: position 2,459 of record DWON01008475.1, on the reverse strand, counting down.
CACTAAGTAACGATGAATATTTTTAATCATAGTGTTTACAAGCTTGGAACATAAATATGTATTTTAATATTTTAATCTTAGTTACTGTCAGTTTTACGCGACCGTTGACTTGAGCTTCGTAGGCTTCTTCTGGATACATTTTCTGTATTTTATTTCCACGAAACGTTACAATTAATTAGAACTTACGGATTTAATTCTATACTCTATGGTAGAATCCTAACCTAACCTAACCTAAATAAGTGTTACGAATTAATACGCTACTTAAAGTGTAAGCCATGGAGACATGGAGTACCTAATTTTATTAAGCGTAACAAAAGCGTAAATAAAGTTCTCAAAATTACTGCACAGAATATAAAAGTTAAGTGGTTGAATAAACTCAAGTTGTATAAATCATACTAAGCTATATGTTTGTATAAAGATTGAAATATGTTTACGTTAAAGACTGACTGAAAGATTGATACTTTTACAGTTTAAATTCATAATATAATAACACGTTAATCCCGTCTACGGTAAAATTGACACTTTATAACATCCGCCATTATTATTATTTTACTGTCACTGTCGCTTAAACCGTTCAGCAAACCTTAATTAATAACCTTTGTAATTCACGTAAAATCAAGTCCGAAATTAGACCTAACTTAGGATTTTTTTTATAACTAACTTAGGAAGTTATCGAACGTCCTACAAATAAAGTAAACATGTTTTTAAACTACGAAATTTCAATGTGGGCTTACGCCACACATCCGTGAATCAACTGTCGATTACCATAATCTCATTATCACCCCATATCAGGCGTCGCGTGATAAGAAACGATTGATTTGAGTATTCGGAAGGTACAAGAAAGACGTATAAGGTAGATCGCCGCAACGCAGACGTTTTTCTACTCTATGATAATATTTTTATAATGGCCGAATATTTTTAAGGATATCCGGTGCATCATTATGACATTTATTGCTTTAGTATTTAAATGATTTCGTCATTGTATTGTAATTTAGAATCTTTCAAATTAGTTCAATTGCTTGTATTTTTCCTTTTTATTGACTAATCTATCGTATTGGGACATCCTATAATGTTAGATGTAGTCCGGATTATTACATAAATAAAAATTAATTAACCCGTAATACCGTACCCACTTTTATATTAAAAGACCATGGACCATAGACAATTGTATCCTAATCCATGCTATCTCTAAGAAAACTCAGCTATCACTGCTTACGAAAGTATTTCCGTCGTAATTTTGTTGGTACTATTTCGTTTTGTCGAAATACGACCCCATTATGTAAGTCTCTACAGTTTAGCTTGCCATAATGTCCATGTTGACAGACTTGTCCCATGTATGTGACTACCTTATAATGATATTAAGCCGTATCACATTTTCAATTTACTTATTTTATTTTGTTTTGTTCTATGTACATAACTTTTTGGACAATATAATATATATTATATGTATGATAATATATAATAGATATTATATAATATATATTATCATACTTTCACAAACCTGACAACTTCTTTCAAGAGATTTCAAAGAAATGAAAGAGGTTCTCAATTTGATAAATCTTTTAATGTTTATGTGGTATGTGGCATAACTCCCGCATTCAACCAATTTGGAAAATACTTTATGTTACTTTGTACTTCCAGATTGGTCTCAATTTAATTTGCACAGAAATTACCTCCCCTAATGTTACTCATAACAGACGATATTTTATATCGAAGTTAAGGTTAAAATATAATTAAGACGTATCTACGAATAAGTACATACAAATAATAATACATGTGAAATAAATTAGTAGCCCTTTAAAGGTGTTAAAATTTGAGGCGCAATTTTTTAAAGTAGGTTGTTTTGATAAAATTGTTATAGATTCAATCTGTCATTTTTTTTGAGTATGCCTTTTAATTAGACAATTGTAACATACCTTTTTTTATTCAACGATAATAAGATAATTATTAATTAGCACGTTTTGTGTTAAGTGTCAGTATATGTATAATTATCACTCGGACGGGCATTGAACCCCAAGTATCGCCCAGTTAAACTTTTATGTGTAGGCATGTACGCATTATAATAAGCACTATTTTTTGCTAACACTGACATTCATACATCCACTTCGTGATTTATCACAAATCACATCCGACCAATAACGCTATCGGTGACTTGTCTGATTTTAAAAGACTTCAAAATGTCTTTATGTTATATATAAAGAAAACTACTTTTTAAGTTGGAAGCACTATAGTTCAATCGGGGATGTACCACCGCTGTTCTCTTATTCCGCCGTAAAGCATTACTTGTGTTTCGATTGGAGAGGTGCCGTTGCCGACTACACTTTGAATCGAGACGACCATCTTAGTCCTCAGGAGTAGCAACGTATCTACGTTAAAGCGCAGATAGCATTTCAGTTGTATTTATGGTTGTACGTGGATGTCCATGGGCTGCGACTATTTAACATCAGGTGGTTTGCATG